>LR563332.1:0-11605 GCA_900536345.3 Caenorhabditis sp. 39 LS-2015 | reverse complement strand
TAGATTTTTAAATTTTCAGAGTTAAATTTCGAATTTTTGGAAATTCGAATTTTTTTTTTAATTTTCAAAATTTAGTTTTTACAATAACTTTTTTCCACCAAAAATTAATAATTTTGTAAATTTGTACACAATTTTTCAATTTAAATTTATAAAATTTCAAGGTGAATTTTCTAAATTTTGGTATTTTTTTTTAAAGTTGAAATTTTATTTATTTTTAAAATTTTAATTTAAAAAATTCTACAATTTAAAAGTTGGGTTATTAAAAATTAGGAAAATTAGAAATTCTGTTTTTTCGGAAAAAATTAAAATTTTTTTTTTATTTTACAAATTTTCAAAAAAAAATTATCGTTTTTCGAAATTTATTTTTTTATGTAGTTAAATTAATTAATTAAAGTAATTAAAAATTAAATCTACAGCTTGAAAAATTATAATATTTGTTTTGAAAAGTTAATTTTTTCAATGAAATTTCAAAATGGAATTTCCAGCAAAAAAACAAAAAAAAAGAATCGTGAAAAGAAGTCAAAAAGCCACAAGATCCCACTAAAATAAGCAATACGAAAATATGTTCGAGTGGCCGTAGACTGCTCGAGCTGGCTGGATAATTGAATAATTGCTCCTTCTCCCTCTCGCTCCCTCCAGACGACTAGAAAATTAATCGTTGATGTGCGCGTGTTGAGAGCTGAAAATTGGGGGTTTGGAGGTGGAAAAACGGATGGATTTGGGGAAAAACTCGTCAAAATGGCGTATTGGCACCCCCACGACGTTTCGCAACCACGGACAGAGTTGCGAAACGTCGGACTGTCTTTTTAGGCAATTTTCCAGCGATTTTCAAAGTTTTTCATTCATTTTTCGAGTTTTTTCTCAGTTTTTGGAATTTTTCTCGAAATTTTTTAAAAAAAATTTGAACAAATTTTTGGAAATGAAGAATCTTTATTTTTTTTTAAATTTAAAATTGGAAAGTTAAATTTTTTATTTTTGTTGTTATTTTTCAACATTTTCCTGGATTTGGAATTTTTTTGTTTGAAAAAAAGGAACATTCAAGTTTTTGAAAATTAGAAAATGGAATTTTAATTTTAATATATAATTTTTTCATCATTTTTCAATTTTCAGACCCTCCAGTCAGGCGTCTTTGACCTTCGAAGTGGATCGTCACGCTCGTCAAACGTCCGACGTCATCACAACTCGCCATTACACCAAAGGACCCAGCAGCCATCCACAAAGGCTTCGAAACGCCGGAACGAGTACGTCTGGTACGTGTTTAGCTGTTTTTTGTATTGCGACGTTTCGCAACCAACTGGGAATTTTTGATTTTTTGAAATTCCTGTTTTGAGTGTGAAATTTTGGTGAAAAACGGTCGTTTTTAGTTGCGAGGTTGCGAAACGTTGGGGTACGATTTTTGAATGAAAAATTGGAAAATGGCGTACAATTCCAATTTTTCCTCGCAATTCCAGTATATTTTCCACTATTTTAGCCAAAAATTGTACCCCGACGTTTCGCAACCATGAAAATTCTCCATTTAATCTGGAAAATCGATATTTTTCAAGTTTCGGATGTTTTCAACGTCATGGTTCCGAAACGTCGTAGCTGACAGTCGATTAGTTCGAAAATTGCACCCCGACGTTTCGCAACCATGGCATTTTTCCATTTAAATCGAAAAATTGGTTCATTTCGAATTTTGGATTTTTTCAAAGTCTTGGTTGCGAAACGTCGTGACGGACAATTTGTCCGAAAATTGCACCCCGACGTTTCGCAACCGTGCGATTTCACAATTTAATCTAAAAGTTCGATATTTTCCAAACTTTGCAATTTAAATTAATGGTTGCGAAACGTCGTAGCTGACAAACGGAAAACCGAACCGAATGATTTCTGAGCAAAAAATGGCATTGAATACTCAGCGAAACGTACGCAGCCAATTCACAATATTATGCGTTCCTCAAATCGTCAGAGTTGCGATTCAAACGCAGAATGGCGTCCCGCCATGAAAATGAAAAACTACGATGGAAGGGGCGTGGCTTGCAATAATTTTTAATTTTATTACGAAATCACAGATTTTTTAGTTTTTTGTCGGTTTTTTTACGATTTTCATGTATGTTTCCAGTGAAAATGCTTAAAAAACGATTTTAACGAAGCATTTTCACTCAAACCATACATGAAAATCGTAAAAAAAACCGACAATAAACTAAAAAAATAACAAGCCACGCCCCTTCCACCGTAGTTTTTCATTTTCGTGGCGGGACACCATTCTGCGTTTGAATCGCAACTCTTACGATTTGAGGAACGCATGATACTCCATGACATGGTGCATGGTGTGCGTGTGTGTGCCTGTCGCCGTCGTCGTCATTCTTATTGCCCCCTCGGCCCCTCCACCGGCTACCATAAGGATGGCCTTGTGGGTTGTGAGGTGGACTGGCAGACGGACAGACGCAGGTTCTATTCCCCTTGCCACCCGGCCGCCCGTCGGTCAGTCAGTGGCTAATGATGCTCGCGAATCATCACAACTTACTACAACCTGATCTTATTTGAACGGCAGCTCCGGCCGCCGATCTCCATGTGAACTCTTCTATTGACTGAAGCACTCTCCTGACACCTACAGTAACCTACAGTAATCCCATTGGAAAATTTCGGCCATTTTTAAGAATTTTTTGGATACTGTAGGTGTGTAAGGAGGGGATGGAATTTGAAGGGGAAATTCTGAAAATCGGAATTTCATTTTATTTTTTGTCGAAAATTTTGAATTTTTGAATTTAAAGTAATTTCTAGAAAAATGGAGCATCTAGAGGATTTTTTCTAGATTTTTTATTTGAGTTTGTTAAAAATTAGAGAATTTTAAATTTATTTAAATTCAAGAAAAATTGTTTTTTTGAAAAATTCATGGATTTTAAATTTTTTTAATTGTAATTTTATTCAAACAAATAAGGTTCTAGACTTTTTTTTTTAATTTTGGAAACTAGAAAATTTAATTTAATTTTCAATTTTTATTCAATTTAATTTTAATCCGGAGGGTTTTTTAAAAAGATTACACGAATCTACACTTTTTTTTTTAAAATTTTATGTTGGAAAGTTAAATTTTAATTTTGACTATAATATTTTTGAATTTGTTTTTTTGGATTTTGAATTTTGAAAATTTAGTTTTTTTTTTCAAATTTCCAAAAATTGGAAAATTAAGTTTTTTTTATTTTCTGAAATTCAAAGTTCCTTAAAATTTCAAAATTTTTCTCCTGTTTTCAATTTTTCAAAAGTTCTTTTGATTTTAGTTGCCACAATCAAAAAAATTTAATTCTAGCTACCTATACCCAATTTTAATTCCTCCACTTTCCAGTAGTGCTCAGCGACACGTTCTTGCAAGAAATATACTCGAAACGCTCGAAAACTCGCCGAGAAGACGAAGAAAACGATGCGACACTGGTGGAAATTGTCGATAAAACCATGGAAAACCCGGTTTTTGACGTGGAAACGCCGATTCTGAGCAGCGCGGATTCTGGTGGGGTTTTGAAAAAATTTGAGAGAAAAAAATAATAAAATGTTTTGTATTTTTTAAAATTTTATCAAAAATGCCATTGGATGAATTCGATATTTTTTACTTGTTTAATATTTTAAAAAAATCATTATCAGTAGGTTGCACGGTGTTTCTTTTACTACCCTCCGATGGCAACGGTTAAAATGTGAAATTTAACGCGGGACCTGTTCAAAATGAGCAACGTGCACGGTTAGTAAAAGAAACACCGTGGGTTGCGAATCGCAACTTGCGATTTTTGGGAATTTTTGAATTGTCAAAATTTTTTTTAATGTCACAATTTTTTTTTAAATTGAAATTTTCTACCAATTTGTTATGCGCCTTCAAAAGAAAATACAGTACGTTTCTTTAAAGGTGCACCGAATCGGCAGAATAATTTTAGAAAATATGAAAATTTGAAACTAAATTTTCAAAAAATTGAAAAATGGGAAAATTATTTTTAAAAAAAAAGAAAGATAAAATTGAAATTTTCTATCGATTTTTCATGTGTCTTTAAAAGAAAATACCGTATTTTCCTTTAAAGGCGCATAACGAATCGGCGGGATTTTCAACTTTTTTTGCTGCAAGGCTTTATTACCGCCAACATGGTGCAGTGTGTCGAAAATTTTCAACTGTTTGTTTTCTGAGGTTCTTTTTCCATATACATTTACAAAAATTGAATATTTGCTTTATGACATCCCATTTTTCCTCCAAATTCTTTCGCTAATTAACCAAAAACGTACAAGACGATTATCCGATGATTGCAGGTTACAAACGGATCGAAACGGGTCGAAACGCGTGCTCGTCAATGGCAATTACGCATTTTGGCGGCGAGAAGGAGACGAGAAAAGGTACTGGGACAGCTGTTTTTTTTTCACTTTTTTGGGGATTTTTTTTTAAATTGGGAGAAATTTTTTTTTTTTTTTGGAATTTTTTTGAAATTTTTTTTGTCCAATTTTTGTTTCAAGAAAGAATTTTTGATTTTTTATTAAATTTATTAAAAAAATTTTCATCCAATTTCTGTTTCACAAAATGATATTTGAAAATTTGAAAGTTGGGATTTTTTTTAATTTTTATTAAATTTTTAGAATTTTAATCTTTCAAAATTATTTTTTTCAGTTTTTGTTTTAAAACGTAATTTTTTAAAATTTGGAAGTAGGGATTTTTAATTTTTTTATTTGATTTTTTAAATTTGAATTTTTCAGAATTTTTTCGTCTAATTTTGTTTCAAAAAATAATTTTTCAAAATTTGAGAACAGTGATTTTCGAATTTTTATTAAATTTTTCAAATTTGAATTTTTCAGAATTTTTTTCATCCCATTTTTGTTTTTAAAATCTGAAAACAAGGATTTTTCAATTTTTCAAATTAAAATTTTTCAAAATTATTTTAAAATTGAAAATTTGAAAATCACTCTGTTTTCAGATTTTGAAAAATCATTTTTTGAAACAAAAATTAGATAAAAATAAAATTTTTAAAAATTCAATGAAAAATTAAAAAATCACTGTTTTCAAATTTTGGAAAATCATTTTTCGAAACAAAAATTGGATAGGACTTTTTTTTTCAAATTCCAGTTTTTCAAATTTTCAAAAATCTTCAATAAAATACGTAATCATTATTCTTCAATCAAAATTCAACTAGTTTCCAACCTATTCTAGTCTCTTTTTTTTTTTTTTTTTTTTTTTTTTTTTTTTTTTTTTTTTTTTTTTTTCAATTTTTTGTTTTTTCTTATTATTTTCTGATCCATTTTCTAATCCTCCAGACCCTCCTCCTCCCCCGACCGTCCTCCTCCACCACTCCCTCTCCTCGTCCGCAGTGCCAGTGCCCCAACAAAACCAGCTGCGAACCCAACAAGTCATGTTCGACACCGCCCGTATCAATCGATCCCTGCCCAACATTCTGGATCGATTCGTGGTCCGGCCGTCGACTCGAGAGATCTTCAACACTCCGCTCGACATTGACGCCATTTGTGGGAAAGGTGTTAGGAGGAATCAGAAAAGGTAATTAGGCGAAGAAATGCGACGTTTCGTAACCACGACGTTCCGTAGAATCGGTATTTCACAACTACGACATTTCGCAACCCCTACGATTCAGAACTGTGAAATTTTGCAACCACGACGTTTCGCAACTATAAAGTTTCAATTCCACGACGTTTTGCAACCCGTACGATTCAGAACTACGAAGTTTTGCAGTCACGACATTTCGCAACCCCTACGTTTCACTACCCCGACATTTCGCAACCATCACATTTTGAAATCACGACGTTTCGCAACCCCGACATTTCATAACCCCGACGTTTCGCAACCACGACATTTCGCAACTTTAGGCTATATGCTTTTCTGCGGAAATTACCCCCATATTTTCTTGAGAATTTCACACACAAAACTGGAATATTTTTAGAAAATTGAAAAATGGCTGGAAAATGAACATCAATTTTTCAGTTAATTTTTTCTAAAAATATGCCAAATTTTGTGTACGAAATTCTCGAGAAAAAACTGGGAGTGATTTCCGTCGAAAAGCATATAGCCGAAAGTTGCGAAATGTCGTGGTTGCGAAACGTCGTGGTTGCGAAACGTCGGGGTAGTGAAAACTCGAGATTGCGAAACGTCGAGGTTGCGAAATGTCGAGGTAGTAAAATTTCATGGTTGCGGAATGTCGTGGTTGCAAAACTTTATAGTTCTGATTCGTAGTGGTTGCGAAACGTCGGGGTTTCGAAACGTTGGGTTTTTGAAATTTTATGGTTGCGAAACGTCGGGGTTGCGAAACATCGTGATGACAAAATTTCAAATTCAAATATCCTAAACTTTGGCATTCCGAAATGTCGCCAAAACCAAAAACAAAAAAACAATTCTCAAAAGTTCCAGCTCGGATCGCATATTCGGTGGCTCAGAAATCGCCCGAAACATCCACGGAGAGCCCCCTTCCAAACCCCCACCATCATCCGCCAGAAGACCGCCCCCAATCGCTTCGAGACCCACCACGGCGTCAACGGCGAAGCAACGAGTCGCCCGGAACATCATCTTGCCGCCACGTCACCAACAGCCGCCCTACTGTAGCGCCACGTCATCCGACGGCATACCGTACTCGCTGGCCACCGTATCCCAGCAACTGCTCGGCGCCGTCAAATCGCTCCACCCGGATTGGCTGCAGATGACGCGACGTCTTCTCGACGACAAAACCATCACGGATCTCCCCGATGCGTTCAGCACGGAACTCGAAAAAGAGCAGACGGCTCTCGAATGGAAATACTCGCGAAATCAGCGACACGGCGCCGTCAACGCCGCCGCCGAGGAATTCGACGATCATCGCACCAAACTTTGCGTGATCTTCCGGATTCTGGAGAAGATTCGAGAGCTCAGAAGTCGTGGAGGACAATACTCGAGAGTTCATCAGATTAAATTGATTCAGAACGCGCTTTTCAGCGCTTAAGCTTGAGTTTGGGTTACTGTACCTCTACCTGTACCTCTACCTGTACCTATCTTTCGTGTCGAGACCCCCCCCACTAATACTTACTCGTTCAACGATGCCTTTCTTGGAATTTTCCCCTTTTCCTTCCAAATTTCATCGAAAATTCCACGAGAAACGGTCAAAAATTTGAATTTTGCAACAATTCGATTGGGAGGAGAATTTGGATTTTTAGATGTTTCGTTTTTTTTTCAAATATCTGAAAAAAATGAAGAAAAAATCTGGAAATCGAATTTTCTTTAAAAAAAAATTTGAAAATCAAATTTTCTAAAAAAAATTTTTTTAATTTTTCGAAAAAAAAACAGAAATTTTTGAGAATAAAAAAAATCTGAAAATTTAAATTTTGCATCAATTTGACAATCCACGTGGCACTGAACATCGGATTTTGTCAATTTTCAAGTTTCCACACTGATTTTCCGCGGTTTTTGTGAAATTTCTTCGAAAATTAGCAAAATCCATAATCGCCTTGGTTCCCGCAACGATTTTTCGGGTTTCTATCGTTTTTTCTCCAATTTTTGATGGAAACATCAAAAATTCCAGAAAAACCAATAGAAATTGCAGAAATCGTTGCGAGACTCAAGGCGATTATCGACTTTCGCTAATTTTTCGAGAAATTTCACAAAAATTGACGAAAATCAGTGTGGCAACTTGGAAATTGCCAAAATCTGATGCTTAGTGCTACGTGGATTTTCGGATTTTTGAGAAATTTTGATTTTCAGATTTTTTTTTTAAATTTCAAAAAATTGAGTTTTTAGTCGAAACATTTTGAAAATTTGAATTCCTCAAAAATTCGACATTTTCCCGGTGGTTCTTACCATTGGATTTTGACAATTTTCAAGTTCCCACTTGCTTTTCATCGTTTTTTGTGAAATTTCTCCAAAAATCAACGAATTCGATCACCGCCTTGGGTCTCGCAACGATTTTCCGAGGTTTCTATCGATTTCTCTCCAATTTTTGATGGAAACATCAAAAATTGGATAAAAACCGATAGAAACCACAGAAATCGTTGCGAGACCCAAGACGATTATCGGTTTTTGCTAATTTTTCGAGAAATTTCACAAAAATTGACGAAAATTTAGCGGGAACTGGAAAATTGCCAAAATCTGATGCTCAGTGCTACGTGGATTGTCGGATTTTTGAGAAATTTTGATTTTTAGATTTTTTTTTCAAATATTCGAAAAAAACATTTCAAAAATCTGAAAATTCAAATTCCGCAACCAATTGTCGGATTTTTGAGAAATTTTTATTTTCAAATTTTCGACAAATTTTCGTGGTTTTTCTGATAAAATTTTGGGAGAGTTTATTGACACCAAAATTATTTTTTTTGTGGTTTATTTTCATTTTCTAATGATATGGTATGACCATTTTTTTTTCCAATTTCACTTCAAAAATCGCTCATTATTTCTGACATGATCTTTGCCTTTTTTTCATTTTTTTTGTCCATTTTAATGAATTCAGTCCGTCCCGCCCGACGACAACAATCGAAAGGCCATTAATGTTTCATTTTGACCCTAAACTGGACGAATTTCTATGTAGTTTGGTCGTTTTTGCGAAATTTTTGGTTATGGTACTTCTCTAGAATCCAAAACTAAAAATTTCGAAAAAATTTTTGCTACTGCCATTTTGTAGCTGCCACTGTTCAAATACTCTTTCACTTCCGACATGATCATTGGAACAAGAGAGAAAAGCAAACATTAGCGACATTTCGGTATTGCAAAGTTGATTTTTTGGGAAATGCTCATTTTTTGGTGCTACCTGGGCGAATATGGTACTGCCAGAGCCGATTTTCAAAAAAACATTTTTATTGTTAAATTTTAGAAAAATGTCTGAAAAAAAAAATTTCAATGGAATTTTTTGAAATTAAAAAAATATATAATCTATTTTCAATTTTTTCTCCTCGGATTTTAAATTTAAATTTTTAAATTTTTTTTTTGAATTTTTTTAATATTAATATTTTTAATTTTTATATTTTATATTTTATTTTAATTTTTATATTTGAATTTACAATTAAATTCAAAAAATAAGAATCTTGACTTTTTTTATTTGAAAAAAGCTGAATTTTTATTCGTTAGAAAAATCGGTTTTTTTTAAATTTTCTAAATTTTGTTGAGTTTGATTTTTTTTAAAATAAAATGGAGAATGAATTTTGGGAATATGATATATATTATTTTCTTTCACAATCAAATAAAAAAAATGAAAAATTTAATTTTTTTACCATATCATTAGAAAATGAAAATACAAAAAAATTAATTTTAGTGTCAATAAAATTTCCCAAAATTTTATCAGAAAAACCACGAAAAATTGTCGAAAATTTGAAATTCAAAATTTCTCAACAATTCGACAATTGGTTGCGGGGTTTGAATTTTCAGATTTTTTTCAGAAAATTAAATAAAAAGATTAATAAAATTTTTAAAACTAAAAAATTGGAAAATTTATTTTTTCAATATTTAATTTGAACAAGAATTTCATAAAAAATTATGGAAAAAATAGCAAAATCGAAAAAAAAAAAAAAGTTTTTTCGAATTCAAGTATCTCAAATAATTTTCATTTTATTTCACTTTTTTTATAAATAAAAAAATAATATAGAAAAAAAAATTCGAGATAAAGTGTAAAAATTGAAAAATTTGAGAAAAAGGTGATTTTACTGCTTCTGGAGCGGATATGGTACTGCCAGGGCCATTATGGTAATTATGGTAGTTCTAGGACGCTCTTGGTGCATTCAAAAGGCTTATGGTACTGCTGGGCCGATCATTGTACAGCAGGAAGAGATTTGGTGCTGATGGGGCGCTCATAGTGCTTCTAGAGCAGTTTTAGTACTGCTGGGACAAAAATTATACTGCCAGGGCGCTTATGGTACAGCCAGAGTGATCTTAGTACTGCCAGGACCATTATGGTACTGCCAGGGCGATTTCAGTGCTACTGGGGCCCTTTAGTGCTGCCAACGACTAATCGCTTTCTTGTTTGTTTCTTGTTCACTTTCTCCTTCTCCTTTACGTGTTTTTCTCCACTTTCTCCCTCCCTCCGTCTGCGTCTCTCCTCATCCCACTTCTCTAATTCTCTCTCCTCCTCCCCCTCACCGAAACATTCCATGTCCCCCCGTCTCATTTTGGTTCCGTTTTCCCCTTTCCCCCTTCTTTTTCTCCTCATTTTGCACCCGCGAGAGTGTCGAGAAGCGAGAGAGTGCAGACGAGCAGAGACATGTTACACTTTCGACCGAATTGTTGTTAAAGTTGAAGTTGAGGCTGACCAAATTAATCCGGTTTCGAGAATTCGTTTTCGGTCGGTTTTTGTCGGTTTTTGTCGGTTTGTTGTCGATTTTTACCGCGAAAATGGCTGTTTTTCGCGATTTTTTCGTTTTTGGTGCTGCTAGAGGGGATATGGTACTGCTAAGGCGGTTTTGGTGCTTCTAGGGCTGTTATGGTACTGCTAGAGAGGATATGGTACTACTATAGCGGTTTTAGTTCTGCAAGAGCGATTATGGTACTGCCAGGTCGGTTAAGGTACTGCTAGGACGATTTTGGTGATGCTAGAGGGGATATGGTACTACAGATTACGAAATTTTGAGATATGGTGCTGCCAAACGCTTTTCCAGCAGTAATTCCGTTGAAAATCTCATTTTTGCCGTGAAAATCGGTCAGTAAAACGCTGTGAAGATCTCAGAGCGATAGTTTATCCTTTGGGGCTGCCATGACGTCATTTTTCCTATCCGAATCCAATATTTTCTATGTTTTCCTTTTCAAATGTCAATATCCCTTTCGCTCTTCTATTTTTCATGTTATGGTACTGCCAAAGTGATCTTAGTACTGCCAGAACGATTTTGGTCCTGCTAGAGGGATTTGGTACTGCCAGATGCTTCTAGAGAGGACATGGTACTACTAATTCCGAAATTTCAAGATTTGGTGCTACCAGGGCCATTTTAATGCTGTCAGGGTTCTTATGGTACTACTAAAGTGATCTTAGTACTGACAGAACGCTCCTAGTGTTGCTAGAGGAGATATAAGACGATACGAATTTCAAAATGTTCATTTTTTGAAGAGAATTTTGAAAAAATTGAATATTTCTGTTAATATTGTACAGAAAAAACGTATCACGCCTGAATTCGTTAATTTACTGTTAAAATAAACAGAATTTGGACATTTTTTTGAATGAACCGTATATGCTGTAACAAAACAAAAGTTCGGCTCAAAAATAAGCAAAAAACATTGTTTTTAGATATTTTTAATTATTGATTAATGTTTTTAATACAAAGTTTATTCGTTTTAATAACGTTTTACAATTAGAGGTCACAAGCAAAGATAGACGGGGAGATCCAGGAGGGGAGGGAGAAGGGGTCACGTGGAAAGAAAGGTAATACAAAAAACAATGTGCTACAGAATCCGCCGAAGCAGATTCTGTAGCTTTCCAATGATAGAACAAGTAGGAGAGGAGAGAAGGGGTCACGTAGAAATAAATACAATTAAAAACTGATACGCTACAGAATCTGCCTCGGCGGATTCTGTTGCATTCCAGGGGGAACAGGGAGGGGGAAAGGCCACGTGGAAATGAATACAATTAAAAACTGATACGCTACAGAATCTGCCTCGGCGGATTCTGTAGCGACAGAATAAGTTGAGGAATTGGAGGGGGGGGTCACGCGAAAAATTAAAAAT
>LR563330.1:3454-15074 GCA_900536345.3 Caenorhabditis sp. 39 LS-2015 | reverse complement strand
ACAACCGCAGCGAAGACCAACAAACTCATTAGATTCTTCCCCCCTCAGCACTGCTCTCTTTGGTGTCTAATTTATGAGATCTTCGGGTTCTTGGGGAGAACCCTTTGGTTATAATTTTCGTGGTTTTTAATATGGATTGTCTACACAGAGTGGGATAATTGATCCAGTGAGAACCGTGTAAGACTATCAATTGCAAATGAAACTGTCATTGTTTTGTTTCCCAAGATTCTTGAAAAATCTTCTGTTTCCACGAAATGTTTTACTACAATAGCAATAAGACAATGCATTTCACCATTCCTCTAAATTCTGTAAAGTTACTGTTTCAATTTCCAAATATACTGACTGCTCCGATGCCGATTTATTGGTTGAGCGTTCATACTTCCAACGTTATTTTTTCCGTTTCCAACACTACAATGTCAATCAGATAATGACTTTAGTTATCAAATTGAAAATTGAAAATTTACTGTTTCAACTGTCGAATATCCATTGTCGACTGTTTTGACGCTGATTGTCTTAGCAGAGGTTCAATATAAAATTTCGGCGTAACATTATCATCACCTCGAATTCTTCTCAAATTTACTATTTCCCTGAAACAAAAAAAGCATCAAAAGCTCGATTCTGCAATATATTTCAGTATTTCAGCTATTTTTGAGATTCTACGGTTTCAAATAACTACTAAATTGTTATTCATGTTCTAGCTAAACTCCAAATCTTTTTTTTGTGGGAAATATACAAATAGAAATTGAGAGTATGGTTGGAGATCATTTTCTTACAGTCAGAAATTGATTCTGTGTCTACATGTTTGAGTGTGAAAGTGATTAGAATTTTGATAATTTCGGAACTGTTCAGAGCAGCAAGCTGATATACATTAGTCTTTAAAACCGCTGTGAGATAAGTCAAAATCGAAACGAAACGTTAGTGATTCAATTGTTGATTATCAATGGCTTTTGTTCTGGTGTCGATTTCACTGTTTTCTATGAAACAGTAAACCAAACCAGAAGAAACATTAGAAAATCGATGCGTATTGTTCGAAACATTTTGAGACTATTTTGAAACTCTACGGTTTCAAGCGGTCACCTTTAATGACATCAATTGCTCTCTATGATAATTGGTAAGGGTTCATTGAGGGAACAGTTTACAGGGCGACATTGACTGATCGCTGAC
The DNA here is from genome assembly GCA_900536345.3 of Caenorhabditis sp. 39 LS-2015. Lineage (NCBI taxonomy): Eukaryota > Metazoa > Nematoda > Chromadorea > Rhabditida > Rhabditidae > Caenorhabditis > Caenorhabditis waitukubuli. Next base: position 13,910 of record LR563330.1, on the reverse strand, counting down.
TGTTTTCATAAATTAGAGCTCATTCTGATTGTGAGTGAGTGATTGTCTGTTTCAAAACTTACCTTAATACAAACCGTTTTTGAAAATCTCAATTCTATCCATGCTTCTGTACCCATTAAATTCTTGATATCTCGATCAGAGCAGCGAGGCGGATGATCTCAAGTCGCTATGAAACTGTATGTTGTTTGGTTTTTCAACTGAACCACATATTTTCGTTAAAACCGCTGTGAGACCAGTCAAAATCGAAAAGTTGCTGTTTCAATTGCCGATTATCGGTAGCTTCTATTCTGACGTCGATACTCAGTGACGATAGGGGCAAGTACCAAATGGATACAAAATTATTTTAGTCTCTTCTTCTTCTTCTTCTAATTTTCACTGTTTCCGTGAAACCTTAAACCAGTAGAAGAACGATTAGATGTTGATGAATTTTCGTCGAAAAATTGTGCAGATTTTTGGAAATTCTACAGTTTCATACGACCATGTTCATTAAATTAAAATGCTCTTTAGATTCCCGAATTTCTAGAAATTTGCTGCAGTGGAGTTAAAAACAGCCTTGTAAATAGGTTTTGGTTTTACCTGTTTGATTGTGAAAGTTGAAATATTCACTGCAACATCAGCAGCGTTGCGGTCGCGTCGCGGCTCTATAATTTCAATGTTTCCTAAAGATACGGTTTCTCGACATTCTGATAAAGGCTAATTGCAGTAGCCTGATCAATCTGTGAATTTCATCTAATTTCGAGAGTTTTGCCTGTTTCAAAACCTACCTAAACGAATCAAAACCGTTTTTGAAAAGTTCAATAATTTCTTATTCATGTTGTAACCTTCTGAACCCATCAAACTCTCGATCTGCCCGCTTCTAATTGTCTAGTCATCATCCGGAACTACATTCCCTCATTCAAAGTTCATCTTCCCCTAATATTTCCGCCTCACCTCTCCCCCCGCCGCGCCTCATTCCCAATTTACACCTTCTAGAGCGGACCCCCATTCGTCATCAAATTAATGTGCCACTTGTGTGTGTGTGTGCTACTATTAAATGTATGAGACACTCACACACACCTACATCTTTTTCGTTTTTCATCTTCATCGCCGACTTTTCCATTTTCGTTCAAAATTGACTTCCGGCCCCCTCAAATCGAGCAGAACACCTGATTCTTGAACCCCTCCGCCCGTCAGCCAGTCGGCAACACTCAATCTTTGAAAACCATCTCATTTTCCCCTCTCCTTTTCCCAGAAGACGTCGAGATTCGCTCCCAGACGTCTTTCCCCTCCCTTCTTCTTCTAACCCACAATTATCCATCCCCGACCCCCCCTTTTCCTTTCCAATAAAATGAAAAATGGGCGGAGCCTGTTTAATTAGGTCGGCTGGTGGTGTCTATCCTTGGGTAATAATTGCTCTCCATCGTAAACTTTGCCACGTCATCTAATTGGTGAAAGAAGGGGAAGAAGGAGGAGAAGAAGAGCCAGTCGAGAGGAGAGGCTATTCCAAATGAATTGACCACTTGGCCTTTTGACTTGCAGTTTATATATATCTAGTTTAGTTGCTAAATGAATGACCATAATCTTCTGCCTCCCGCCTATCCTCAACAAACTATTTTTCCTGAAAATTGTCACGAAATCCGCTGAAAGTCGCGTTTTCCAGATGATCAACGAGACGGAAGAGGTGACCTGCACACGATACATCGACGAGCATCCGGATCTGACGAATCAGCCGGCCGTCCTGGTCACCTTCTCGCTCCTCTACCTCCACATTTTCCTCCTAGGCATCGTCGGCAATTCTGCAGTGTTGTGAGTTTCATTTTTTTACTTAGGGGTTGACAATAAGTATTGGCTGATTTTTCTTCGGTTTCAAAGATAGGATCTGTTTGGAACAGTGAAAAAAGTTTAATTTTAAGTGTTGCCCCCCACACATTTTCTGTCGGTTTCAAATAGCTTATTTATGGTTTTGAGAGTAGCATTTTTCATTAGTATAACGGTTTTTCTATCGACCTGAAAATAAGATTTCAAGTTAAACATGAAAATTAACGAATCTAGCCAGAACAATTTGCTATAAAACTACTTAAATACACTACCGGGAAGGGTATGATACATATTTGGCCGTTTACCTTGAAAACGGTGAAAGATATCAAAAAGTCTTCAACCGCAAAAATACGCGGAATTTCAAGGGCTACAAGTTCCTAGTTGTTCACTTTTTGATAGCTCTTATGGTTTTTGAGATTTACTGCAAAATTGATCACGAAAACAACACCCAATTCAGATGGGCTAGAAGAGAAAATTATGAAACTGATTTTAAAAAATTCCGTTTCAAAATAAAGTTGAATTTGACTGATGTTATCAGTATAATAGTTTTTCTCTCACTATAGTGTCCAAGAAGTTCTAGTCAGCAGTCAGTGATCTTATCATTTTTTGGTGAACTTGATCATATATTTTTAATGGAACAAAAGAAAGATGGCATTGATCATGGAAATTCTCGGTTTCTAGTCTACACTTTATGAAACTGAACAAAAATTATATTATCATCGTGAGTTTGGAAAAGTTAGACTTGTATACGATTGTGTATTAACTGTTATAAACTCTACTCTCGTGGCTATTGATTAACTTTTGAAACTGTCATTTTTTCATCGGTTTCATTAAAAAGTGATTAGTCCAAAATCAATCGCTTTTTTGGTTCGTTAGGAAAGTTTTCTAGCACTTAAAATAGTTATCATTGTATTACATCAAATAAATCTTGATTGGAAGCCAAAGTTTATAAGGAAATTTTAGACTTTAAGTGAAAGAGTGTTACTTTGAATCGAAATTTATATTAGTGCAAGTACACTTGATCATATATACATATTTGTTTTTTTTTTTTTTTTACTAATTCTACATTTCCAAGGCTCTCGAGAGCATAAAAATTATTATTCCGAAGCGCAGCGAAGTAATAATATGATTTTTGCACGAGAGAGCGTTCTCAAAGAGCGAGAGAGCGCGAGACGCAGACGACCGGCGGACAAGGCGTTTAAAGGCGCAAGCTGTTTTGTGCCCGGGTCTCGCGACGACCGCACGTTTCAAAGCGGGACGCGTCGGCCGAATCGTCATTCTAGGTGTTTCTGGGTGATTCCTATCACATTGATGTAAACTCTACTCTCGTAGCTATTAATTAATTTTTGAAACTGTCATTTTTTCATCGGTTTCAGATAAACTTGATTAGTCCAAAATTGAGAGCATTTTTGGTGCATCGTGATAGGTCTTTTTCACTTATTAACAAAATAATAATTCAATTCCAACATACGATTATAGATTGTACGCCAGAGTTCATAACAAAAGTGTAAAAACTTTGAGGTCAGCAGTATTAGCTCAAATTAGAACTGGTATTAATACAAGTAAACTAAATCAAAGCTACGACAACTCTGACATCTAGATGAAAACCAAATTTGTGGAAAACTTCAAACCGGAGAAGAAATATACCATACCAAAAAAATGCAGAATTTTATGTTCCTGTCGATAATTTGAATCAGTTAGATTTCAAGTAAACGAGATTCCCGGTTCATTGATGTAAACTCTACTCTCGTAGCTATTGATTAACTATTGAAACTGTCATTTTTTTCATCGGTTTCAATTAAAATTGATTTGGCCAAAATCTGGGAATCTTTTCAATCATGAGTTGTAATCTAAGAATATACATTGAAACAGTTATGATTTGGTACCAACAACCGATAATTGATTGGAAACCAAATTTCGTCTTTAAAAAAAATGGAAATTTTAAGTTAAACAGTGTTACTTTGAATCAAAACCGATATTAATGCAAGTACACTTGATCATATCTGGTTCCGGCAACTATCGAAATTCTATACTAGACAAAAAATCAAATTTGTGGAAAACTTGAAACCGGGGAAGAAATATACCATACCAAGAAGTTCAGAAATTTAAGTTCCTCTCGATAATTTGGGTCAGTTAGTCCTAAAAGTTTACTGTTATAAATTCTACTCTTGTAGCTATTAATTAATTTTTGAAACTGTCATTGTTTTCCATCGGTTTCAATTAAATTTTTCCATCGGTCCCATTCCACGTGGCTTTGCCCAACTGTCACCATTTGAAAAACGAGTAAATATCAAATCTGATATCTCTGAACTAGAGGAAAACGAAATTTGTGGAAAAATTGAAACTGGAAGCAATCAAACAACAACAAAAAATGTTGCCGTCACTGTTTCAAAACCCTTACAACTCCCGGCAACTTTTTCTCATATTCACTTCATTTCCCTTACGAGTTTCTCTTTCAAATCCATCTTCCAGATACCTAACAATGAAGCACCGTCAACTGCAAACCGTCCAGAACATCTTCATCCTCAACCTGTGCGCTTCCAACGTCCTCATGTGCCTGACAAGTCTTCCGATCACTTTTATCACGAACGTCTACAAACAGTGGTTCTTCTCGTCGCCCATTTGCAAGTTGATACCTCTGGTGCAGGTGAGCATATCCTCGACAAAAGACATATCCAAGGCATTTCCAGGGCGCCTCCATCTTCGTCTCCACCTTCTCCCTCTCCGCCATCGCCCTCGACCGCTACAACCTCGTCGTCCGTCCCCACAAGCAAAAACTGTCGTCTCGAAGTGCCATGATGATAGCTCTGCTCATCTGGGTCATCAGTGTAGTCGTCTGCATGCCGTATGGATGGTACATGGACGTTGACAAGATCGGAGGACTCTGCGGCGAGTACTGCACGGAGCACTGGCCACTGGCAGAGGTCCGAAAGGGATACGCGTTTCTGGTGTTGATCACACAGTTTTTGTTCCCTTTCGCGACCATGGCGTTTTGCTATTATAACATTTTTTCGAGATTGAGACAGAGGTGAGGAAAATGGATGAATAACTCGAGAATGATGAGAGATATCAAGAAACGGTCAACTAGGAAGTTTGCAGTTGACGGTTTTTTGATATCTTTTACCGTTCTAGAGATAAATTCCAAAATACTGTAAGGCATGTACCATTTTTTAGTAAATCTGTTTCAATAACTTTTTATCAGCAAGCTCATACCTTGAAAACACAATTTTTGGTTTAAAAACTCGGAATTTTGCTATAACCATAATTCCAGAGTGGAAACCAAGTTGAAAAAGCTGTCCGAACGCTCCCAACTTCTGGAGAACAGTACCACTTGCGGCACCACCAACGTCATCAGTCTCAACGCGGTAAGCGGCGCGGAACAGCCGAAAATCCCGACCAGATATGGGATTTCGCACATTTTCGATCTCTTGGTACAGTAGAAAGATAGCTTAGGTTGAACTAAAGTCTGAGCAATTTACAGAAAGTGACTTTGTTTCTCAAGGTGAAGTTTGTTACAGTAAACTTGGAGTTTTTCGTTTTTTTCTTCTTCTTATTCATAAAGTGGAAACCAGCGTACATAGAATAGGATTGTGAACCTCAAAAGCCTCGCGGCCTAGATTTCCCAGAGTCGAGACGCGTTGCGGTCGCGTCGCGGCTCTGCGAAATCTAGAATTTTAGCTACTACACTATTTTTTGGCTGAAAACCCATATATCCTAGATTTTTTAATGATATCAATATTGTGAAAATTTATGTGAAAACCCTGTGAAACAGTGATGTACAGTAACTATGTGATACCGGTGAAAGTGGTTTCTTAATTCTTATAACTTCTCTTGGGTCTCGCCACGAAATTTTTTCTATTTTTTTGGCAAGACCATCTTTCTCTTAAATGTAGGCTTATCTTCTTCTGGTTTCCAAGTTTCCAATTCCAATAACCTCCACTTCTATGAGATTTTGGGTCTTACAGCGAAATTTTGAAAGAAATTACCTAGGTAGCATGTATTTTGCGCTATATCTCGTTATCAGTAGGAGATACCAAAAAATGGTCAACTACAAAATACGTGGAATTTCAAGGGCTACAATTTGTCAGTTGACTGTTTTTTGATAGCTCTTATGGTTTTTGAGATATAGGACAAAATACATGTCACCTAGGGCATATCTTCTAGATTTTTTCAATTTTAATTAACAATTTTCACATCATACATAGTATTTCATTAACAACTTCCTCCTCTTATTCCACCTCATTTCCCCTCCAAAATTCAATTTTTTCGTTTCAGGAAGCCGTTCAAAATGGCCTGGAAAACAAGCAACGTCTTGCAGTCTTGGCTCAACAACGACGGACGACCACCATTTTGTCGTGTATGGTAAGTGAGAATTTTTTTTGTTTTAAAGTAAACTTTTAATAACAAACTGTTGACTCGCGGAAGATTATATTCATCATGAAATGAAACTTTTTAGAAATTTTTTGAATCGGGGAAAAAAATTATTTGAAAAGTTAAAAAAATTGAAAATTTTTAAGGTTCACCTTCAAGTTTCTCTATCTTTTCTCAACGGGAACTCAACGGTTTTTAGTTTTTTGACAAGATTTACAAATAAACATATCATCATTCAAAAGAGGAATTAGAGTTAATAGTGAAACTGAAATGAATTGAAAGAAAGTGAAAAATGACACCCCGAAGTTTCGCAACTTCCCGTTTCGCAATTGCAACTTTTATCACCTAGCTAAAATATAAGCAATTTACAACCCGTTTAAGCTTGAAAAAAAATGATTGGGAAACGTCACGGTTGCTCGGCGACTCTACACAAAATGAAATTATTGAGCTTTTTTGAAATTTCTGGAGGTTCACCTTCAAGTTTCTCTAACTTTCCAGTGGAAACTCTATGATTTTCTAGTTTTTCGAAAAAAGGATTCAAAAAAAGAGAAATTATTCAACAAAGTATTTGAGGAATTTCAGTGAATTGTAAAACTGAAAATAATCATTCAAAAAATGACACCCCGACGTTTCGCAACTTCCCGTTTCGCAATTGCAACTTTTAGCAACTAACTAAAAGATGAGCGGTCTTAGGCGCAATGAGAAAAAAGCTTACAATTAGCATCAAATTGCGTTGTGGTTGCGAAATGTCGTGGTCACGGTGGCCGGCTAACCACTATGGTGCCGTGTATGGCTTGTAAATTGTTTGAAATTGTTGGCTATTCGAAGACCAAATATCTAAGTGCATGAAATGAATTATTTTACAAATTTTTTGAATCGGAAAAAAAATTAAAAATTCACATTGAAAATATTTTGAGAGACACGTTCCAATTCATCTCTCTTTTTACACTTTTTCAGTGAAAACTAAAGTTTTTATAGTTTTGAAGACACAGGTAGGTTAGAGTGACAATCTGAATAATGATGGAATTTCAGTGAATTGTGAAACGGAAAACAAATTAAATTAACTGGAAGATTGACACCCCGACGTTTCGCAATTTCCCGATTCACAGTTGAAATATTTATCAACCTTTTAAAACTTTTATGCTTGTTACACTGAACAAAAAAACTTGTTTCGTAGTGGTTGCGAAACGTCGTTGTTGCCCACAGAACAACCAGATCTTCACGCTTACCTCTTCAAAATTTTCAATGTTTCACTGTCGCTAGAATGCCTTGTCTAAACCCCCAACTTTTAGTTTTATTCAAAATACAAAATATATTTTGCTGAAAAATTCCGTCCTTCCCATCCTTCCAAAAACACCTATCATCCCTACCCCCTAGGGACGGACATTCCTCCTGATCTCCGCCAAAGATAACCTCCTCCTCCTTTCCAGGTCCTGCTCTTTGCCGTCACTTGGCTGCCACACAACGTTGTCACCCTGATGATCGAATACGACGAGTTCTTCTTCCATTCCGACGAAACATCGGCCACGCCCACCGATCACACGTATATCGTATCGATGACCGCTCATTTGTGAGTTTTTTGGGGGGAGAAGGGGGAAGTTTAGGAATTTTTTATTGGAAGGCTAGCAGATATATGTTATGGAGTTGAAACGGAAAGATATGACGATTTGAGGAAAGGAAGCTGAAAATTAGAAAAAAAAACTGTTCAAGGAACATTGATTCCCAATAGAAAAATGTAAAGTGTCACACATGAAACTGCGAGTTTTTGAGTAGGGACAAGCGGTTTTATACTGTCCACTCGGAAGTTGAAATTTATATGTTTTGCATCTGAAACAGGAGAGTTAGTGTTATTTCTAGAGTCAATTTCGGAAGTTTGGAATTAGAATCAATTTTAGTTTTGGTTTGTTTCCGGAACTATCACTAATAACTTTAAAATGTTATGTGCAGAATATGAAACTGATGATTTCTTGAATAATGCAAAACTAATAAAAAATGAAATATTGTTCTGTTTTTCGTGATTGTAAGACTGAAAATTCCGATAACATTCACATATTGATCAGCCTGTTTCTCTCACAAGAATTGTTTGTCGACTGATTGTGAGAATTTAAAAGAAATCTTCAAAGAAATCAGCAGTAGAAATTAGTTTTTCGAAAGAAAATTTTGTTCAAAACCAATCATTGATTCTCAATTGAATAATGTTAAGTGGCAGACATGAAACTGGCACTAGAGTTTGGTGAAAACATTCGTATCTTGAACTCATTGCCAGAAGTTGGAACTCTGTTGTTTTGCATCTGAAACAGAATAGGCCATGTGATTTCTAGAATCAATGCTTCTTTAAGTTTGAAGTTTGGTTTTGTGTTGAAAAAATCATTATACAATTGCTGATAATCACTTGGAAATATTACTTCCCACACTTGCAGTTGATGATTTTTCGAAAAATGAATGAGTACAAATTACTGCAGAATTTTGGGTTTTTCAGCTGACTTGTGAGTGAGGTTATACTATTGTTAATTTTGAAGTTGACAAGAACTAATTTTGGATCTGAAACAGAATAGATGATTTCGTGACTTTGGCTGCATATGATTAAATAGCTCGAATTGCCAATAATCATCCGAAACGTTTTTGTGTCACACATGAAGCTGACAATTTTTGAAAGGACTTGAAACAAGTTTCAAGATGAGAACTCGGCCTGTTCGTGGTGAGACCTTCAGCTTACAATTAGCTCCGCCCACTTCTAGATCGAGTGAAGAGTTTTTTGATGTTGTTGAGCTAATGATTAAACTTTAAATTTCTTACTCATTGGCAGAGGAATCACTATAAAACTGAAAAAAAAAACTATTTCTGTTTCTCATGAAACATGAATGTTTCAATTCTTGAACACGTCAATTCGAGCATGTATCACAATTTCATGTAATTTTCATGAAAGATTAAGTTAAAGAAACAATTTCAATTTGGCATTTTCTTATGAAACTCACAATCAGATTTACGGCGGTCAAAGGGAAACCTTGATTTAGTGGAAAATAATACAGACGAGGATATGCATTGGTGACTAGTTGAACTAGTTGAACGTCATTATGAGTTTTGATTGAAACGGGAAGAAAAGGAAAATCAAAATTCAGGCGAATTATTTTCTTCTTGAAGCATCTGTATTGTGGGACTGTGACATGGGTCTCGCCACGAGCATTGGCAAGAAAGTGAGAGAGTACGAGCGGCGGTGGAGACGCAGACATAAAGAGACATCGGTCGAGCTGGATAATCTTGTATTAGGGTTTGAAAACTGGATTGGAGACATTTCGAAACCAATATTTGCGAAACCGAGGAAATTACGCATTAAGACGAGGGTTTTCTCAAAATGATCTTGAAAGATAATATGTTCTTATCGATACAGTCTATCAGATAGGGTGACTTGGCTTCCCGTTAGAATGCAGTTACAAAAATGCGATTAGCCACGTTTCTTTCCGATTTTTGTAACTTCCAACTCATATGTATCGTTAATAACAGTCTATCTGACGATATCAAAATGGAAAACAAAGTAGTAATAGTGCCAAAACACATTTTTGAAACTGCATTCCAATGTAAAGGAGGACAAGTCATCCAAAATATATCGGTAACAAACATCGTATCTCATAAGAAGACGTTGAGAAAACTTCGGCATCACGTGTTCCAGTGTGGTATATTTCAAAAGTTTCGAAATGAAGGTATTGGAGATGTCTATGTACACAAAATTGCTTTTGAATGAGCGAGGAATTGGCATTTTGATCGAGAGTAAGAGGAAAAAATGATCTCCAAACAAAGTTTTTAAATGAAAAGAACACTGTTTCATAGGGAAATTGAAACTGTAGGTGTTTTCTATTTTTCAATGACAACATTTCTGTACGTAAATTGAAAAATCAATTCACCTTTCACTTCGAGCCTCACTTGTATTTTCACCGTCTTGGAGCCTGAAAACTAGATAATCCAACAGAATTGCTCTTGAACGAGCGGGGAATCGGCATTTGTTCGAAATTGTTCTTCAACAAGAATTCGAAAGAAAATTGACATTGTTTTATGGAAAAGTTGAAACTGAAAGTTTAATTTTCTGTTTCTTAGTGGCTATATGTGTCCAAATTGAAAAAAAAAGTCAATAGTAACCACTTACAAGGGAAGTACATTTACACACCGGTTGAGAATTTCCTTAAATTTTGTCAGGGGGTAATTTAGGGTCGTAGAAGTCGATTCTGAAATTTCTAGCTTCCACTTTTGTCTTGTTTTCGAGATATTTTGTCTGAAAATTTTTCGGCTGAAATTC
>LR563324.1:44264-55389 GCA_900536345.3 Caenorhabditis sp. 39 LS-2015 | reverse complement strand
TTCATGAAATGAAAATTTTAATTTTTAATTTTTTTTCTTGGAAATACATCTTTTTTTATATTTTACAAATATTAGAATGAGAAAATCATTACTAATATTCACATAAGATTTTCAAAGAACTTTCTGAAAATTTTTAAAATAAAACAAAAAAGATTTTTCAAATTTGAAATGTTTCAAAAATTACTGTTTCATTCAATAATAAAAAAATATTTTTTTTTGCAGTTTTTATCAAAACAGAGGCACTTGCAAATATTAAAACAATTAAAGTTAATATAACTTTTTTGAATTTAAAAAAAATGTAAAAAAATCAGATTTTTCAAATTTTTTTACTCAAAAACAAAATGAAAATTTTACCTTTTTGAAAAATTTTAAAATTTTTTGAAAATTAAGAATATTTTTATTCAATTTTTCAAATTCTCAAAGTGACTTTAAAAAAATGTAAAACTTTTAAAATTTTAATTTAAAATAAATAAGAAATTCCAAATTTTTTATAATTTTTTTTCAAAATTTTCAAAATTTGCCTCATTTTTATTAAAAAAACTTCAAAAAATTAAATTTATTTTATAATCCTGAAAAACATTTTCCTCCTCTTTTTTACAATCTTCCGTAGTTCCGTGCACCGCCAAACCATCAGAAATGACCATCCGAATGCCACATGTCCTCTCCGTCTTTCCGATGTATCATTTTCACAGCTCTCTTCTTATCCCCTCCTCCTCCTCCTCCTTCTCCTCCTCATTTCCGAACCAAATGACACTTTTTGACCAGTCCTGCTGTCCCGGATGACACCTTTGTGTGCACTTTTGTTCAGCTATAAGATTTCCGGATTTCGTACACTTTTTGTGATTTTTTCGAAAAAAAATAAATTGCACTTGTAAAATTCAATTTAATTTATTCAATTAATTTTTTAAAATTTTCAATTATTAGTTAATTAAATATTCAAAAACTTCGTTTAAGAAAATTCCATTTTTTGAAATTATTTTTTTTGAAACAAAAAAATTCAGAAATCAAGTTCCCATACCCATGCCATCACCATTTTATGACTAAAAAACTTGGAAAAACCAAACCACATTTCTCCTATTTTTGTTCTTTTTGTTCAGAAAAAACTGAATTTAAATCATTGTTTGCTTCAAAATTCTGTGTTTTTTTGGAAATTTTAATATTTTTTGTTCTTTCTCCAACTACGTAATACAATCAGTTCTCCCTTGTTCTTATTCAATTTTTTAGAAACTGTTTTTTGTTGGATTTAATTGTAAAAAAAATTTTGCTATAGAAAACTCACTGTCAAATGACGCTTTTCGACCATCTTTGTGTGCACCTTTGCTATAAGATCCTCGGATTTTGTAAATGCTCTTGTGAGCCCTATCCAACTGCACTTGTCCAATTCAATTTGTTTTTTACAATTATTAAAGCATTTTGTTGAAAAATTTTGAAATTAAATTTTTTTTAAAATTAGAATGGACGAGCACTAAAATCACGAATCCCTTGTTCTTATTCAATTTTTTTTGAAACGGTTTTTTGTTGGAAATTCCCCTTGGATTCGCATACTTAATACTTAAAAAAAACGGTGTAATGCCGTATACTTTTATATTTTTTTGAACCAGCCTGGTGTTTTTGGAATTTTTTTTATATGGATAAGGGTTGCGCTACGGTAATATATATACCTAGCTCAAAAATGCCAATTATCAATTATCCTACTGATTTCCTATTTCCAGTTTCCCTCTTATCACCTGTTCCATGTTTCCATTTCCATTTCCATTTCCATCCCACACTGTCCCTGTCTGTCTATCCGTCATCTCTCCATTTCAATCATCTTAATATCCTCCGTTTCCATCCGACAAACCACCGCTTCTGAATCCTCCTCCTCCTTCTCCGCCCACACTTTACACCTGTCCGTCTGATTGTGTGTGAGCTGCAAATTTCAATTTTATCTGGATTTATTAAAAAGGAAAAAAATGCTATGTATACAGATACATATCTTTGATTGTGTGGATCTAAAAATAGAATTAAAAAAATTAATTCAAGTGAGATTATGCAATTTTGACAGTTTTCGTCGGAATCCTCGTCCTCCTGTTTGGAAAAAAATTGATAATTGAAAAAAAAAATTTCTGAAAATTTTTTCATTTTCTAAAAAAATTAGAGTCAAGTTTTAAGTTAATTTTGAAAAAAATTGTCTAATTTCTTCTAATTTTTCCCTATTTTTTTCTATTTTTTTTTCTAGAATTTTCCCAATTGATATTTTGATATTTTGATCACTTCCTCATGTGCCCAGCACCATTCTCCACCGATTTGGCAGCTGTTCCAGCTGCCGTCTGTCCATACAGATCTACAATTTTATTTTTGCCAATTCATTTTTATTTTCTCTTCCGGCCTAAAATCTTCAAATCTTGGACTCCGTGATTAGTAGTGTCTTTTTACCCTTTTCTTAATTTTCTGAATTTCTAAAAAATTAAAAAAAAAAATTTCAGGGTCAAAAAATCAATTTATCAACCAACTTCACTGCCATTAATTATTCGCCTGCACGGCTGATCCGATCAAAATCAATCAATAATCAATTTTTATGGAACCTTGATAGGGTTTTAAGGTGGGTGATTGAAGAAAATCATTTTTAAAAATTAAAAATTTTTTTTTTTGACAATTTTTGAATTTAAAAAAATCGTATTGAAAAATGGAACATGTTGACAAAAATTTTCAATTTTTTTAAATTTAATAATTTTTCTTTACTTGGTAAAGGAATTATTTTTTAAAATTTCAACGCATTCATTTCAATTTTGAAACTGGAAAAAAATTAAAAAAAATTTTTTTGGATTTTTCGAAAATTTAAAATTTTCTAAAAATGTCGTTGGACTGTGAGTTGACAAAAAAAATTTATTTTTAAAAAATTAAATGAACTGTTAAAAATTTGAATTTTAAAAAACGGAAAAAATTCAAAATGTAGAAAAAATTTTCTAAAAAAAATTCATTTTTCAAAAATTGACATAATTTTGAAAATTTTAAATTTAATCTAAATTCAAATTTACAATTAGTTTTAAATTTTTTTCAATTTTTAAAATATCATCATGTTAGATCAGCAAAAAATGAAAAAATTCGAAAATTTATAAAAATTTATTTTTTGATTTTTTTAATTTGCCGATTTTATGTGAATATTAGCTTACAATTACGGTAACAAAAATTTTCAAAAAAAATTATTTTTATTTTTATTTTCAAAAAACCAATGAAGACCAGAAAAAGTGCTACGAAAAAATAAAAATTAAAATTTTGGCGCAACGATTTTTTTCGCTGTACCATATTCGCTTCAAGCTATGTTACCCTAAAATATTTTTGGATTTTTTTAAAATAAAAAAATTCATTTTTTAGGGTGTGAAGAGCATTATTTACCCATTTTTCAACTGAAATAATTTTTTATTTTGCTTGTGAATAATAATTTTCAAAAAATTGAAATTTTTGAAGATTGACTTTATGCATACTACCTAGGAAAAAATTCCAATTTTTTTTCGTTTTTTCGGTGAAAAATGAGCCACATTATCTGGAATTTTCAAAGCTATCAAACGTGGGTCTCGCAGCGATTTCTTTTTCATTATGCGCCTTTAAAACGCCTTTAAAACGGCATACTGTTGAAAGGCGAATAAGGAGAAAAAGAGTGCAGTACCATGACCGTTTCGGCTTAACTTGGCGTTTTTTTTTCTATTTTTGAAATGTTTTTTTTTCTTAAAACTCATGTTTGGTGTCCCCATGTCCCATGTACTTCCCTCCCCCCGTCGACCAGCTAAAATATAGAGATGAAAAGTGATGAGAGAGTGGCCAGAGAGACATGAAGTGATCGGTCGGTCGGCAGGACGAGGAGGAGAAGGACCTCTCTGATCCGAGTCGAAATGTTTCTTCTTCTTCGTTTCCAAAATCCCTTGGCTTCTTTCTCCTGCTCTTCGGGACGGACGGACGGACTGCTGGCTGGCTGGCCGGTGAAAAGTGAAAAGTGAAAAGCCAACAAGTGTCCCCCCCCCGGGCGAGTGCCCTTCGCACTCTCATCTGTGCCTGCTCCCCCACCCCATTCCTCACTCAAATTCTATACGATTTTTGTCACGTGTAGGATGGGATAGTATATAGTATAGGATAGGTAGTTTGTGATATAACAACGTTTTGTAACGTCACTGTAACGATTCGCAACTTTTCATTCTGCAGGGTAGAATAGGATAGGTTGTAGTTTGGAAAGAAGGGTAGGGTACAGGTACAGTAATTTTGTGTTAGGTGTTTTTTGGAAGTTTGAATTTTTTTTTGATCGCCAGTTTTTTGAATTACATAGAATTCATGTTTGCCACTGTAACGTTTCGCAACTTTACATTTTTTTCAGTTGTAGCACGATTCGCAACACGAACAATTTTTTCCAAAATTTCAATTTTACAATTAGCAATTTAGCAGAAAAACACCGTTTTCAAGTTTTCAGTTGCGAAACGTCGGGGTGTTATTTTTCAAATAACTAATACAGAATCACGTACAGTTTTTCAAAATCAATTTTCCAATATTTTTTCGATTTTTAATTTTTTTTTTTGAAAAATATGGTTTTGATAAGAGCTGAGTTACAGTACAGTAATACCTAGTTTCCATTTCAACTGCTGTTCTGATTTCCAGTTTTCCTTATCACCTCGTACCATGTTCCCTATCTCCATTTCCATTTCCATTCCCATTTCCATCCCTCACTGTCTGCTTATCTGTCTGTCATCTCTCCATTTCAATCATCTTAAAATCCTCCGTTTCCACCCGACAAACCACTGCTTCTGAATCCTTCTCCTCCTCCTCCTCCGCCCACACTTTACACCTGTCCGTCTGATTGTCAGAGCTGCAAATTTTAATTTTATAGAGAATGTTTTTTTTTTGATTAACGGGAACACGTTCTAGGTGAAAAAAGTGTAGAAACTTTGAAAAATCATAACTTTTTTGAAAATTGACATTTTTGGTTGCTCTTTTTTTTGTTTGATAGGCAATTTTACGGTCTACAGTTTTATAGTTGATTAAAAAATATTAAATTCAACTTGAATTAGTGAAAAATTAATTTGAAAGTTATTCCGGTCAGAATAGCTATGCACCATGGATTTTGCCCTATATCTCAATAACGGTAAGTGATATCAAAAAACAGTCAACTAGACAATTGTAGCCCTCAAAATTTTGCGTATTTCTGTAGTTGACCATTTTTCAATATCTTTCACCGTGATTGAGATATATAGCGTAAAAGCTAGGGCATTCCTACCTCAGCAGCTACAAACATGGTGCATAAACCATTTTCTTAAAACTTTTATATCTCAATAACCGTAAGAGCTAGTAAAAAACTGTCAACTAACAAAATACTCAAAATTCAAAAAGCTTCAATTTTGTAATTGACCACTTTTTGATATCTCCTACCGTAGTCAAGATATATGCTAAAATACACTACCCATAGTGCATAAATCGTGAATATCTTCCCCTTTCCAGTAATTTTTCCAAAAAACTGTAAGCATCGTCGATTCCCCCGCTAACCCATCATTCAATTCGACACCACCTGCTCCTCCGATCCGATCCGACCGCCCGTCCCGCATTCAAAAACCCCAAGCGCCAGGTGCCGCCGCCGCCGCTGACCCAGCCAGCCAACCCATTTTCATTCCCGCACCTGTTTCTCGAGCTTGGCACTACTTGTACTGGTACTATTTACACTTACAACTCGCGATTTTCATTTTCATCTTCTTTTGGCAGAAAATTGTACTATTTTTCATGGTACTCGCCATAAATTTAAAGAAATGCCACATTGGTTATGTATTTTTACACATATCTCGGCTACCGTGAGCGATATCAAAAAGTGATCAACTACAAAGTTGTAGCTCTTCAAATTTCGCGTTTTTTGTTAGTTGATCAATTTTTTCTATCTTCTACCGTTTTTGAGATAATGAGCGCTAAAAGTAAGGGGGTACCTCAGCAGTGACGAACATGGTCAACGCCACTGTTTTTTAAAACCTCCGTATCTAGGAAACCGGGAGAGATAGTAAAAAGTTGTCAACTAATAAAATACGTAGAATGTTAAAGGCTACAATTCCTTAGTTGACAATTTTTTGCTAGCTCTTACGTTTACTGAGATATGACAGTTTTAAAAACACTGGTTGATGCACCATGTTTGCAGCAGCTGAGGAACCCCTTAAACTTTCGCAATAAATATCTCAATAGCGGTAGAAGCTATCAAAAACAGTCAACTACAAAAATACGCAAAAATTTATGGGCTACAATTTTGTAGTTGACCACTTTTCAATATCTTGCTTCGTTATTGAGATATATGTCAAAATACATAAAACATGGTGCATATCTTCATGGAGCTAGATGCTAGATGTCCTTAGCCGGTGTTTGAACGCATATTCTTGCAAAATTTGTACAAATTTTTCATCTTTGATCCTTCCAAATGTTCCTATGTGTTCTCAGAAAGTTCTTCGTGCAAAAGTCAATTTTTGGGCCGTTTTTGCGTAGGAAGGCCGTCACAAATTAGGTGCGATTGGTACTGGACAAAGTACTACCAACGCCTACCAAAATGTTCTTGGCTGACTTGGTTTTTTGATCCATAAGACGAGAACAAAAATTAAAAATTTTCATATTTTTCCGGAAAAAAATCGAAAAAAATTGGATTTTTTTAATATGAAAAAATATTTTTTTCTGGAAATTTCAATTTTTTTCGAATTTCAATACGTTTAATATAGGATTTATTTTGTAAACCTTAAAATCAAAAAAAATAAAAAACAATTTAATTTTAAAATACGAATTTTTTCATTTTGAAAATTCAAGAAAAATTTTTGGAAAAAGTAAAAAAAAAAATTTACGTTTTTTTTTTTTAAATTTATTTATTTTTTTAAATTTTCAGGCTAAATTAGTAATTTTTTCAAATGTGAAAATTTGATCCAAAAAAACCAAGAAATCCAAAAATTTTAAAAATTAAAATTAAAATTAAATTTTTTTCAAATTTCCAATTTTTTCCCAATTTTTTTTAAAATTAACAAAATTTTTTCATTAAAATTTTCAGTTTGTTTTAAATTTTTCAGTTACTGCTTTTTCACAAAATTTTATTAAAAAAATAATTTTTTTTATTCCAAAAAAAAAATTTGAAAAATTTGAAAAATTTCTAAACTTTTTTGTTAAAAATATAGATTTTTTTTCAAAATTTTCAATTTTTATTTTTTTGAAAATGCTCGAAAGAGTTTAAAAAACCAGAATTTTTTTCCAGAAATTACCGAATTTTTTTTTTTTTAATCTTGATTTTTTCAAAAATTGTTATTTTTTTTCAATTTTAGAATATTTTTTTCAAGTCAAATTATTCTTTTCTCCCCGCTGCCCCTTATCCTCCCAAAATTTACAATACGTGTCTTCTAGGTCAAAAGTGTCAATTTTCCTATGCGTATCACATAGGAACATAGGAATGACGGGCCGATCCGTTCCTCATAGTTTACATGTGTCTGCTTGCCATAAAACTATCCTCTCCTCCCCATGGCCAACGTACTTTTACACTTTTAACACTTAACACTTAACACCCCCATTGATCCACTTGACCCGTCGTGTCTTTGATGGTCGCGACGCGAACAGGGACGAGACTGGACGGGACGAGACGGTAGAGATTTTTTAAAAGTTTATCTTGGTTTTTTCAAATTGGTTCTTTATTTTCCATTATTTTTTGGATTTTTGTGAATTTTTTGTTATGTGGAACTTTAACTTTTTTCAAACAGCGGTTTTGGCGCGAAAATTGATTTTTAAAATTTTTTCAAAAAAATCATTTTTTAGTTTTAAAAAAAGTAGAAACATTTTGAAGTTCTCAAATTTTAATTTTAAATTAAATATTGAATTTGAATTTGGATTTTTTTTTTAAAATTTTTCAAAAAATTTCAAAAATTTCAAAAAAAAATTGTATTTTTTTGAGCTGTTTTTTTTTAGATTTAGTATTTTCATGTCACAAAACTGAATTTGAATTTGTTTAAAATTTGCGTGATTTTTGCGAGTTTCATTTTTTTTGAAAAATTAAATTTTTTTTAAATTTTCAGGAAATTTTCAAAAAAAAATTTTAAGAAAAATTTCTTGAAAATTGGAAAATTAACTTTTTTTAATATTCAAAAAAAATGTTCTAAAATTTTTTTGGTGAAATAGAAAATAATAAAAAAATTTTAAAACTTCAATTTTTTTTTCCAATTTTTGATTTAAAAAAATGTTGCATTTTGAATTCATTTTAAAAATGGAGTTTTGTGATTTCTAGGAATTTTCTCAATTTTACTGAGTAATTTTAAAAAATATTAAAAAAAAATTTTTTTTTCAAAATTTGTAATTTGGAAAAATTCAATTCAAAAATTGAAATTTAAAATGCTACAATTTAATTTTTTTTTTCAAATTGCGATTTTTTATTTTTTATTAAAAAATTCTCAAATTATCGATAAAAAATTCAAAAATTTAAAAAATTGAATTTTTCAACAAAAAAAAATTTCCAACAAATTTTTTTTTAATTTTTACTGAAAAATTGATCAAAAGTTGCTATTTTCAAAAAATTTTCGAATAAAAAAATGACGACACTCCATTATTCCGCAAACCCGCCCCCGCATTTTTAAATTTTAATTTTTCAAAAATTTGACCAACGAAAAATCTCCTCCTAAAAAATGCCTGAATTGCGGATGTTACCTCCGGAGTGTTCTGTTCTGATGCTCCTTCCTCTCTCGGTTCCGCAACATTTTCGTGCCTTTTCTCGTCCGTCCGAGAGTCATTTCGACCGACTATTTGTTCGGGAAAATGAAGTCAAGAACGTTCCGAAAAGAGAGCGACGAGTGACGTGTCTTCTCTTTGGCACGGCAGTGGCGGCCGTGGCGCGGAAGATCAATTTGAATGTGTACTTTGATGATTTTCTCCCGAGATGAAGAGCAGAAAAGGGGGGGGGAGTATTTGGAAGTGATTTTTGGCAAAGATCAGATCAGATTGGTATAGGAAATAGTCGTAGAAAAAAAAACTTTAAAAACTCAGAAATTTGGGATTCTAAAAAAATTCTAAAAAATTTCAAAATTAAACCTGGCCATCTGAAAAAATAGAAATCCATTTTTTTGAAATTCTCAAATTTTTCTATTTTACTAAATACAGCGTTTTGTGGAATAGCGCATTTGTTTTTTTTTTAATATGTTCAAATTTTTGAAAAAAAAAGTTGTTTTTTTTTTACTTTTTTCAAGCTAATTTTAAAAACTTGAATTTTAAAATTAAAACCAGAAAAATTGTAAATTTCATTTTTTATTGTTAATTGATTCAAGTGAAATTTGAAAAATTGAGATATTTTTTCAAAATTTTCAAGAAATTTTTAATTTTGAAAATTAGAATTTTAAATTTCAATTTTTACGAAAATGATTTTTTTATTAACTGTATTTTTAAAAAATGCTAAAAATTTCCATTTTTTTTCAAATTGTATGTTTAAAAATTATATAAAAAATAAAAATCCTAAAATTTAAAAAATTTAAAAAATTCCGAAATTTAGAAATTTTTTAATTCAAAAAATTCAAATTTTGAAAATGTATAAATTGATTTTAAAGTTTTTTTTTTGAATTTTCAAAAAATATTTCCAACATCAAATAAAAAAATCTAGTTCTCAAAAATTTTCAAAAAAAATTATTAACATTTTTTTTTCAAAAAGCTTAAAAAAAATGCCAATTTTTTTCCCGAAATTCTCCATTTTCCAAAACTTCCCCATCAGTCCCTCATCCTCATCAGTGCCGTGCCCATCAAAACCAAAAACTGTCGTGTCAAGACCATCCTTCCCTCCCATCCCATCCCAAATTCCATCGGAACACGAACACATGCAAGAAGCACAGAAATCAAGCACCCCCGCGCGTCGGCCGCCCGCCCGCCGAGAGCTTGTTTACCGCCCGAAAAGTGCACATTTTCTTGCAGCAGCTTCTTCCTTTTTCCCCCATTTGGCTGCGTACCTTGGGATGATTCCTGTTTCGATCTTTTTGCCATGTTGTCGTTGCTTCCTGTTCGCGCAATTGTTGCAAACCCCCACCAGAACTTTTTCCTCCATTTTCTCTTCTCATTTTCATTTCCATTCCTTTCTCCTCATTCACACTCTTACGGATAATTAATCTCGAGGCCGCCACGCCACACGCTAAGCCCCGCCCCTTTCCCCCCTACCCCCTTTTTCTCCCCCTTAGACCTTGAAATCCATGTCAGGGACGGTCCATAATGACTTTTGTTATGTACTTTTGATTACCCGAACCACGCAAAAAAGTTTTGACCCCACCGGGACTCGAACCCCAGACCCCTTTCCTAACACTTATTGGTTTTCCTGTTGAGCCAAACGTGCAAATGCATTTTTGACAATTCCATTGGATTCAGGAGGTTTGAATACCCAACATAGACTGATTTCCAGCTTAAAATCCCTTGAAATTGGCGATTTCCACGTTTTGGTTCGAATGGCTCAGTGGTCCTGGGGACTTGGAGGGAAGGGTCTGGGGTTCGAGGTTTTCAGGTGGCAAACTTTTTTTTCTTCAAAGCTTTGATTGTTTCAGAACAAAAATTGCACGAGAAATAATCAGAAATGCCCTAATCAGTTTTCTCTCTGTCTGGACCATTTGTCACTTTTCCTAACTTTTTTCATTTTTGGAATTTTTAAGTTCTTGTTGAAGCGTTCAAAAGATACGGTTAAAAAACTTAGTTTCAACAAAAATGTAACCCGTTTGCTTTCAGAGAAAAAATTTGAAATTCACCCGACCCCCAATTGTAAAGTCGATTTTCCTAACTTTCTTCATTTTTGGAATTTTCAAGTTTTTGTTGAAGCGGTTGAAAGATACAGTAGAAAAACTGATTTTTAACATGTAATTGACGTCCTGGCATTAGACAACAATTTTTTGAAAACCTCCCGATCCCTGATTGTAATGTGGGTTTTCCTAACTTTCTTCATTTTTGGAATTTTCAAGTTTTTGTTGAAGCGTTTAAAAGATACGGTTGAAAAACTGATTTTTAACATACATCCAATCCTTATCTTTTATAAGAAAAAATTTTACTCAATTTTTACTCGTTCCCCGCAACATTTTTCCTAGTTTTTTTTTGCTTGCGCGAGTTTGTTATCATTGTGTTTGTGCTCGCCGCTGCTCTCGGGGGCCCTTGTGCG
>LR563324.1:4542-14735 GCA_900536345.3 Caenorhabditis sp. 39 LS-2015 | reverse complement strand
AATTTTCAGTTTTTCGACCTAAACTCCTATTTTCAGTGTTCCAAACTATGCGGAGAAGGTGTGCAGACGAGGGAAGTAAGATGTCGTCGGAAGCTGAATTACAATGCTTCGATGCCAGTGTTTTTCATGTTGGAAGACGAGCCGTCGGTGCCGAAGGAGAAGTGCGAGATGTTCCCGAAACCAATGGAGAGTCAGAGTTGCGAGTTGAATACGTGCGATTCTGAGTTCAAGTGGAGCTTCGGACCGTGGGGAGAGGTGAGGATGCGGAGAGAAATCAATCGATAAATTAATCGATAATTAATCAATAATCAACTGATGACTCAATAGTGAATGATTATTGATTGACTATTGATTAGTTATCAACTGATTGTTGACTGATTATCGATTTATTTTAAGTTTATCGATTATTTTTGAAATTATCAACTGATGTTCGAAATTATTGATTGATCAATTTTCAAGCAATCGATTGATTTTTTGGTTATCAATTGATTTTGAAATTATCAAATCAATAATATCGATTGAATTTCAATTTACTGATCGATTTCGATTTTTAGATCAATTTTTAAATGATCAATTGGCTTTTCAAATTATTGATTGATTTTCAAATTATTGATTGATTTTTTACTTTATCAACTGATTTTCAAACTATTGATTGACTCTAAAATTTATCAATTGATGTTTAATGTGTCGATCGATTTTTAAAATTATTGATTGATCAATTTTGAAACAATCGATAGATTTTCTGGTTATCGATTGATTTTGAACATGTCGAATTGATAATATCGATTGAGTTTCAAATTATCGATTAATTTTCAAATTTTCTAATTATCGCTTAATTATCAATTTCCAGTGTTCCAAAAACTGCGGCCAAGGAATCCGTCGTCGCCGTGTCAAATGTGTTTCCCGTGAAGGCCGTCGTGTGCCACGTGCCAAATGTACCACAAAAAAGCCACGTCGAACCCAGTATTGCTTCGAAAGAAACTGTTAGTTTTCCCTTTTCAGTCCCTTATCACTCCTTATCACTCAGGCCTTCCGTCCACGTGTCAAGAGATCAAATCGCTGTCGGGAAAAGCGAAAGACGGCAATTATACTGTACTCTTGGACGGCTTCACCATCGAAATCTACTGTCATCAGATGAACTCGACGATTCCCAAAGCCTACTTGAACCTGAATCCGAAGACGAATTATGCCGAAGTTTATGGGAAAAAGTTGGTGGTTTTTTTTTTTTTTTTTATTAATTGTTGTAAAGTTTTTCCACTTGAAAGTAACCAAAACAGTATAATTATCGATTGATTTTGACAAAAAATTGGCCTACGTTATTTCGGAGTGCCGTACTGGACGAAAAATTTCAAAATGGTTTGATTGGGTTCAAAAATGTTTTCCAAGACGCTAAGATTATTAGAAATACGTTTTGAAGTTTTTGGAGCAAAATATCAAAAATTGAAAAAATAGATTTTTGAAAAACTTCGAACAATAATTTTTTGTTTGTTTTTGAAGATTTTGCTTTAATATTGTTGTAATCTTGTTTTTCATTGTATTATCCTCTTAGAAATCATTTTTCATCCCAATCGGAACAATTTGAAATTTTTGTCCAGAACGACCCTTTGAACACTATTTTTGAAAAATGCTTCGAATGTGCTCAAAGTTGTTTTCCAAGAGGACAATATAATGAAAAACAAATTTTGAAAACTTCAAAAGTTGGTGGTTTTTATTTTTTTTTATCAATTGTTGTGAAGTTTTTCCACTTGAAAGTAACCAAAACAGTATAATTATCGATCGATTTTGACAAAAATTGGCATACGTTATTTCGGAGTGCCGTACTGGATGAAAAATTTCAAAATGGTCTGATTGGGCTCAAAAATGTTTTCCGAGACGCTAAAATCATCAAAAACAAGTTTTGAAAATTTTGGAGCAACATCTCAAAAACTAAAAAAATTGATTTTAGAAAAATTTTGAAAAATCAATTTTTTAAAAAATTAAAAAATCTAAAATTTTGTTTCTGAATATTTTGCTCAAATACCGTTGAAATCTTGTTTCTTATTACATTGTCCATTTGGAAATCATTTTTGAGCCCGATCGGAGCAATTTGAAATTTTCGAACAGATTGACCCTTTGAAATAACACTATTTTTGAAAAATGCTCCGATTTGGCTCAAAAATGTTTTCCAAGACGCTAAAACTATTAAAAACAAGTTTTGAAAATTTCAAAGCAAAATCTCAAAAACTGAAAAAATCGATTTTTGAAAAATTTCAAAAATTTTTTTTTTGAAAAATTGAAAAAATCGAAAATCGAAAATTTCAAATTTTAAGATTTTTTGGTTTTGATAATTTAAAATTGTTCTATGTACCATCCCAATCTTGGAAATTATTTTTGAGCCTGATCTGATCAATTTCAGTTAAATTCGAAATTTTTCGCAATACGACACTCCAAAATCCCTCCAAAACCTCTTCCGGGTTTAATTTAATTTTGGGAATTTTCTCATATAGATATTCAAATTGACTGTGTTTTGTTTAATTGGAAAATTTGAAATTCAAGGTGAAATGCTCAATTTTTCATTGAGTACGATGCTCCACTATTCCGCTGAATTTGACATGCACTCTGTTTATCAAAATTTTGAATTTTATCGATTTTCATGATTTCAAAAGGGTTTTCGGTGTAGATTGTGAGGGAGATTTCAAAAATCAGTACGAAAACGTTTGAAAAATCAATATTACCCCCAAAAGTTGCCAAATTTCAGATTGATTTACCCGCATTCTTGTCCGTATAATGGCGAACGCAACGAGTCATGTCATTGCTCAGATGCTGGAGATGCGAATGCCGGAATGACAAGATTCAGCAAAGTTCGCATCGATTTGCTCAATAAGAAGTTCCATTGTGAGTTTTTTTTTGAAAATGTGAAAAAAAAAATTTGAAAAATTTTCCATAAATTTTTCTCATTACAGTAACCGACTACACCTTCGCCAAACAAGAGTACGGTGTCCGTGTGCCGTTCGCCACCGCCGGCGACTGTTACAGTATGAAAGACTGCCCTCAAGGCGTGTTTTCGGTGGATTTGAAGACGGCCGGACTGAAAATTGTCGACGATTTGAATTGGGAGGATCAGGGACACAGGACTAATTCAAGGATTGATCGCAGCTTTGTGAGTTAGAGGGAAAAACAAGAAATTTTTGAAAAATTGAAAAAATTTTTTTTTTTGGAAATTTTCAGTTGTATTTTTTTTTTCAAAAAATTTTCAAAGTTTTAAAAATTGTGATTATTGAAATTAGCGCGTTTTTCTGTCACAAAAACTCTTTTTTTGCAAAAAGCTCATATTTTCGTTTTAAACGACGCTCCGAAATTCCGCCAATTTCGAAATGCGCTGTGTTTATCCGAGGTAGGTCAAAATTCAAAATGGACCCTAGACATCTAGAAATAAGGTTTTCCGAGGTAGTTTTTCACCGAGAATTTAAAAATCACATCAGTCTCTGTGAAAAAAATGATTAAAAACTTCAAAAAAAATTTCAAAATTTTATTTTTTCATTTTTCAAAACTATTTTCTAAATTTTTATAATTGTGATTTTCAAATTTATCGCGTTTTTCTGTCTTTCAAAATCTTTTTTTCAACGCAAAAATCTCAATTTTTCATCTTAAACGACGCTCCGAAATTCCGCTCATTTCAAAATGCTCTGTGTTTAACCTGGATAGGTCAAATTTCAAAATTGCCCCTAGACACCCAGGAAAAAAGTTTTCCGGTGTATTTTCACACGTAGAATTTGAAAATCACATCGAAATTCTCAAAAACCCACGTCTTCACCCCTATTTCCCTATTTTTCCAGAACAACGCGCTAATCGAAGGTCGTTGCGGCGGCTACTGTGGCAAGTGTGCTCCCGAGCGTTTCAAGGGTCTGATCTTCGAAGTGAACACGAAATTGATGAATCACGTGAAGAAGGGCGGTTCGATACATGACGCACTCAATGAAGATGGTACTGTGGCCGACGATGACGAAGACGATGATGATGATGACGTGGCATCCGGTGAGTCGATCGATAAGAAGCGAAAACGCGAAAGTTATTGATTTTTTTTCTGTTTTTTTTTCTCCCTTCTCTCTGGTCTCCTTTTTCCCGTTTTTCTTGTTCTGCCACTCCCCTCCATTTCTCTCGGTCTTCTCATTCCTCAGTTTTAATGCATTTTTCTTTCCCTTTTTTTAAATCGAATTTCAAATTGAAAATCGATTATTGATTATTGATTTTTTGCTTGAAAATCAATATTTCGAAAAATAACGATAATTCCAACAAAAATCGATACCTAAATTTTTGTTGTTGTTGAATATTTGAAAAATCGATAATTGACTTTTTGAATTATCGAATCTTTGTGCGAAATGAAAATCAATATTTAAAAAAAAAATTAATTTTCCGAAAAGTCAATAATTTCAATTTTTTATTTTCGGAAAAATTCAACAAAAAATTCGAAAAAATCGATAAATGAATTTTTGTGTTTTGAAAAATTAATTATCGATTTTTTAAAGATTTTTTTTCTGTTAAAATCGATATTTCAAAAAATCAGAAATTTCAAATTTTCGAAAAAAATTATTGATCAATGATTGTTTTGCTGTTAAAAAATCAATAATTGTATTTTTCGGAATTATCGACTTTTTCAAAATTTTTAGAATTCATTTTTATCGAAAAATCCATATTGTCAATTGAATTAAATGGATAACTCAATTTTCAAATTTCCAAAAAATATTTTCAGATTTTCAAAAATAAACAAAGTTATTAATTTTTTGTAAAAATTAGTAATCCAAATGTTTCGATATTTATTTGATTTTTTTTAGATTGATTTTTTCCAGAAAAAATTTCACATTTTTTGAAATATTGATTTTTCGAAAGAAAATTGATAATCGTTTTTTTGAAATTATCGATTTCTCTGAATTTTCCCAAAAATTGATGCTCCTCAGAAGCTTGATTATCAATTTTTTTTTCAAAATTATTGATTTTTTGTAAAAAAAATCAATTCGATTATCGATTTCTCGTCATCATTCTAGCTTTATTTCCCTTGTTTTTCCCTGTATTTTTTTATCGATTTTCTTCAAATTAATTCACTTTCCTCCCGCTCACCCGCTGCTGCTTTCTATCGATTTTCCTGCCAAATTATTGATTTTTTTCCCGCTTTTTCGTTGTTTTTTTTTGAATTTTGTGAATTTTGAGATTCAATTTTCAGTATAGAAGGCGCATAATATTTATTGCTTTTGTTCTTTGATATTATAATTAGAAAACAATTTTTTGTTTTTTTTTCTTGCTTTTTGAAAAATTTAAAAATTTCCGTGACTCGATATCTAGGTGCATTCTGATGAAAATTATTGTTTTTTTTTTCTTGGTTTATTATTGATTATTGATTGATAAAAAGTTCAGTTTTATATTTTTTTTTCTTTGATTTTTGTTGAATTCATTCGTGAAGTTTTCGCTGAAAATATTATAGGTTATTCATTTAAAATAATATTTTATTGATTTTTTTAATTTGTTGATTTTCAATTTTTTCTTCATGTAATACTCTATTTTTAGCATTTTTATGGAAGAATAATTAAAATTGATTTTCAAAATTTTTGCGAAATTGAAAGTTCTTCAAAAAAAATTATTTTATCGAAATTTATCGATTTTTTGGATTTAAAAAAAATTGTAAAATTCGATTTTTAATATTTATTTACTCCTAATTTTTTTCTAAAAATACAAAAAAATTAAATTTATAATCATTATTTAATTTTTTTTTTTTGAAAAATTTGTTGATTTTCAAATTTAAAAAAAAATTCTCAAAAAAAATTCTTTTTCAATTTTATCGATAAAAAAATTGTAAAATTTAATTTTTAATTGTTTTTAAAATTTTCGAATTAAAAAATTTTGAAATAATTTTTTTTTGAATTTATCGATTTTTCGATTTTAAATGTTTACAAAATTGACAGTTCTTCAAAAAAAATTATTTTTAAAATTTATCGATTTGGCGATTTTTTCGGATTTAAAAATCGTAAAATTTAACTATAATTGTTTTTAAAATTTATGAATAGTTTTTTCGAAAATTGATTTTTTTTGTTCTGAAAAAAAAATTAAAAATCATCTTTTTTCTGAAAAATTAAAATTTGTCGGTATTAAAATTGTTAAAAATTGATTTACTGCTTTAAATTTAAAACTGATTTTTTTGAATTTATTGATTTGAAAAAAATTTAAATTCATATATAACTCACTCTAATCACTTTCGGCTTGATATCGAACCATCCGAAAAAGGAGACTCCAATAACAAAAACCATAAAAACAAGGAAGAAAATCGCTCCGATTATGTCGCTGAAATATCGATTTTTAGTTCGAATTTTTCGAATTTTTTTTTGCATTTTTCCGTTTTTTTTACTTTAAAAAAATTAAAAATTATTTTTTTCAGCGAATAACAGCGAATAAAAAATCCACATTTTTGAATTTATTTTTTTTATTCAAAAAAGTTACAAAAAAAATATTTCCGCGTCAATTTTAAATTTTGAAAAAACAGGAATTTTTTAATTATTTTTTTTATAATGAAATTTTGATTTTTTTTAAATTTATTTAGAAAGTGAAATTGCTGTTTAATATTATATTTGGCGCGAAATTTGATTTTTTTGATTTTTAAAAATTGAATTAATAGCTGATTACGTAATCCCGAAAATTGAAAAATTTCATTTTCCGATTTAAAAAAAAATAAAAAATATTTTCAGCTGAGAAAAAATTCCAGGTTTTTTTATTATACTTTTTTATTTTAAAGAACAAAAAAAATTAGCTTTTAATTTTATTAATTTAAAAAAAACTAATTTTTTTTAAATTTTAATATTTCAATAAAAACAAATTTCACTCAAAGAAATTTTTTAAATTTTTTTTAAATTCAAAATTAGAAAAAACTCAATTTTTGTTTAAAATCTCAATTATTTAAGACAGTTAGATTTGGCGGGAAAATCGAAAATTTCAAAATATTTAAATTTCTTTTTTTTTCCAATTTTTTCGGATTAAATTAATTTTTAAATTAATTTTTTTTTAAACTCACAGTGCCATTCCATAACACACCGGCCCGTATTCCCAGGAGCACATTCTAAAAAAAAATTGAAATTAAAAACAAAATCAAAATTAAAATTACAGCCAAATGCGTCCGGTGCCACAATGCCACACGAGATCGTCGGCCATTTTTTAATTTTTCAATTTGCAAAATTTAAAAAAAAAACGTAAAATATCCCAAAATTGGTCAAAGATTGAGTAAAATTCACGTGAAAAATCGGAAAAAATAGAAACAATAACAAAAAATACACAACAAAAAAATCAATCAATAACCATGAAATTTTTCAACAAAAAATAGAAAAAAAATCGTTTTAAATTCCAAATCGGCCGTTAAACGTCGAATGGACACCAAATTCAGCGTACGGATTGTCGGAAATCGTCGAATTCGTCGGCGGCGTCGTCGTCGTCGTTGTAGGAGCAGAATTCTTGGATTCAGACGCTGATTCAGAAGGCGTCACGTCCAGCTCACGGCGATATGGCTTCGGAGGAGCGGGATTCGGCTGGTTTGGTGGCTGCCAAAACTGTGCTCTTCCCGTGGTTTCTGAGTCGTTGAAACGGACTTTTTGACGGCCGTTGTTGCGACGTTTTCGGGCATTTGTTGATGGGTTGGATTGGTGCAGTTGACCAGCGGCGTCTGGAAATTTTGAATTGAATTTTCAAATTCAAAAAATAAAAATAAAAAGAAAGAAGAATTTCCAGTTTTTTTTGAAAAAAATCAGAATATTTTTGAAAATTTAATTTTTGAAAATTGAAATTTTGAAGGGGAATTTAAATTTCAAATTAATCCAATATTTGGTCGCTGCTCATGCTGCACTTTAAATTTTTAATTTTTAAAAATTATTTTCTGAAAATTAAAAAAAAAAAGTTTGAAAATAAAATCGTTCGAATACATCAAATTTTTTTTAATTTCCTGTTCGTTTTGTTTAATTGTCTGTCCTTTTATTTAATTTTTCCTAGAAAACCGTCAGAATTTTTTTTTAATTGGAAAATCAAACATAGAAAAAAAAATTTAATTTTTTTTCCATTTTTTATTTTTCATTTTTTTCTGGTTTTTTCTATTCATCCATAACTCTTTTTTTTAATTTAAAAAAACTCACTCTTCTTCTTCTGCCGATACTCCTTCTCCGCCTCATCGTCACTGAATTCCACATCACTTCCGATTTTATAAGCATCCGTGGATGCACCAGACAGGGAAATTGCCTGATTTATAGCTTCTTGTTGATCCAGTTGACTGTTCAATTTTCTGATGTGTTCACGGTTCGCTGCGGCGAGGTTTAGGCTGGAAATTTTCATATTTAAAAAAATTGCATTATTTTTTGTAAAAAATATTTAAAATTGAATTCATGTGAATTTTATTTTGAGAATTTGTCAATACATCGTAATAATTTTTTTTAAGTTACAATTTATTTGGAATTTTTGAAAATTTTACTTTTTAATTTAAAAGATATCGAAGAAAAAATGAAAAATAAAAAATAAAAAAAACAATTTTTTTTTCATATTTCAATTTTTGAATTTTAAAATTTTAAGTATAATGAATTAATTTAAAAAATCGTAATTTAATTTTTTTCAATAGGAAAAAAACTTGAAACAAAAAAATTTCAAAATAAAAATACAATAAGATTAAAAAATATTTGTAATCTGAAAATTCAAAAAAAAATTCAAAATTGCAAAAAAATATTTTGAATGTTAAAAATTTAATTTTTCGAAAAAACATTTTTATTCTAATTTTTATCATTGTAAAATTTTTCAATTTAAAAATTTACAAAAATTGTCAATTTAAATTTTTAAAATTATTTTTTTTCGAAATTTAATTTTATTTATTTATTCAAAATTTCTTGTAATTTTTTACAATTTTCCAATTAATCTCAAAAAATCAAAACTCACCCCTTAAACGGTGTTTTCGAGTACTCCGACTCATTTGGCGCATAGAACACTTTCATATTGATCGGTATCAGTTGCGCCTGAAAATTTTCATTTTTTTCAAAATTAATTTTTTTAAATTTCCTTACCTCTTCCGTCGAATTATACCGGATCGCATACTGCGGCGCTTTGACTTGTCCGAAAATATCGTAAATTTGACCGATCGAATTGCCTTTTTCGTCGAAAAGATACGAATCAAAGTCGAGAACGTCGGTGGAAGTGGACTCGATGACGACTGAAAAATTTGAATTTAATTTAAAAAAATTTAAATTTATTTTAAAAAAATTTAAATTTATTTTAAAAAAATTTAAAAACTTAAAAAAAACAGAAAATTAAAATTGTTTTTATTTATTCATTTTAAATTTGTTGAAATTTAAAAATTCAATTTTTCAAATTTAAAATTCAAATTTTATTCAAAATAAATAAAATAAAATACCGAAAAAAATGTAGAAAATCATTTATTTTTTAAATTTAATAAAAAAGAATAATAAATCAATAATTTTGCTCATTTATTGGTTTTTTTCAAATTTCAAAATTAATTTGTTTCTTAAAATTTGAAAATTAAATTTTTAAAATCAAAATAAATAACCAAAAATTACAAAAAAATCATTTTATATTTTTCGAAAAAAAAGATAACTATTATTTTGTTTATTTATTTATTTTAAATTTTTTAAATTTCAAAAGAAAATTAAATTTTATTTTCAAAAACGAAAAAACTTTGTTGAAATTTAAAAATTCAATTTTTAAAATTAAAAATTGGAATTTTATTCAAAAAATAAAATAAAACACCGAAAAACAGTCGGAAATCCATTTTTTTCAAAATTTAATAAAGAAGAAAAACAAAATAATAATTTTGCTCATTTATTGGTTTTTTTCAAATTTCAAAATTAATTTTTTTTTCAACATAAAATACCGAAAATTAAAAAAAAATTATTTTATATTTTTCGAAAAAGGAAAAAGATAACTATTATTTTGTTCATTTATTTATTTTATATTTAAAAAATTTAAAAAATTAAATTAAATTTTATTTTCAAAAAAGTAAAAAAAAATCCAAAATCTCACCCATACAATCCACAACCTTGCTAACCACTCCAAATTCTATCAAATTCGCGTTACACTGAATGCTGAGCAGCTCAATGGGCGGCAAGTTGTCGTATTCGTGCACATTATCCTAAAAATCCCAAATTTTTTCCATATTTTCAATAAAACTCACAGTTTTCGGTGCCTTCGGC
>LR563319.1:0-12983 GCA_900536345.3 Caenorhabditis sp. 39 LS-2015 | reverse complement strand
CCGATTGTCACCAAACCGCTTCCACCTCCTGCTCCTCCGCCCTCAGCTCCGGCGACAATGACTACACCCCGGAAGACTCCGCCGTCGTTTCTGAAACGTCAGCCAGATGCTCAAGAGCAGCAGAGATTGGATTACGAGGTGGCTAAGAACGTTTCACAAATCATGTCAAAAAACGGGATGAAACTCAATCAAGAACCGATTCCGATTCTTCCTTCTCCACGGTTCGTTTTTTTCTCCTTTCGATAGAATTTCTTCATTGTCACTGGCGAAGTCTTACTCAACGCTTCCCTAGTTTCAGACCCGTTCCATCACAAGTCCCAATCCCGGGAAAACCTGCATACCAGTGCACAAATTGCAATCGTAATCTTGCCAACGCCCGCAATCTCCAGCGACATCGTCAGACGTGCGGGACCAATATGATCTCGTCGTCTCCGCTCCCCAACCATCCGCATCAGCTCACACAGCAAAACGCACCTCAACTCGCTGCGATGCTCCAAAGAAGTCCGCCAGCTCCATCTACTTCTGCTCCACCGCCACAGCATCATCAGGCGCATACGACACCGTCGACTTCCACGTTCCAACATCACAACTCTACTGGAAACATGGGAATGGCTCTGGCCCAACAGCAGCAGAATGCGTTGTACTCGCCACAGGAGATGATGAACGATCCGAACGCGTTTTTTGGAGTGGGATTTGAACTGAAAGATGACCCGTTACTGTTCCAAGCACAACCGTCGTCTTCTTTGTGGCCACGCGACGACAGCTTTCACTCTGAACCTGGCAGTGCCCCGCACGACCAGCTCGACTTGTCTGATCCACTCGGATTCAATGATCCTCTTCATCACATGGAGATATTGGACACTGACAATAACAAGGAGACTCCACGAGATTTCCAAGATTCAGAAGAGCTGTCCACGCTAGATCCGAACCCGCAGTGTCACAGTCAGTTCTACGGAGGAATCAGTTTAGATCCGGAACTTGAAATGCCACTGTCGCTGGATGTCGATGAACCACTGACTCGATCTGATTCCCCGAGCTCACAAGGAACAGAAGCTCCTATGTTTCAGTAAGTTTTCGTAGCGATTCAAATTTTTTAGTTCTCAAAATTATAACTTTTTGTAATAATATTCTCAACATTCAGATGCGACGCATGCAAGAAGACGGTGCAATCGGAACGAAGCCTTCGTCGTCACTACACAACGTGCAAGACGTATCAAGCGGAAGCCGCCATCACTGGGGAAGAGTAAGTTGTTTCTTTCTTCTTGACAACACACAGATTTCCCCTAGTTTCCTCGTGATTTGTGATTTGACACTCATGCATTTCACTATCATTTGGTTTCTTCTCTATCTGTGATCATTGTGATTGTGTCCTCATTCAGACGTCCACCACCGAAGCGTAGAGGAGGTAACGGAGGAAAACGAGCCAAGAGGGCCAAGTTGGATGTGCAGGATGAGACGATGGTTCCGACTGCTTCTGCCGATCAGACGCTCGTTCCGGAGAAGAATAGTGCGATTCTGGCGGCGTTGAGAAAGGAGTCGACCGTTCAGCATGGTCCGCCTTTCCAACAACCGAACTCGAGCTATGCCAGATTGATGGCGAACTACAACCAGCCACAGTTTCAGTCAAGACCGGACGTGATGTCGTCTGGCGACCCGACTCATTCCCAACAGAGTCAGAACTACATGAACCGCCCGCCTCAGAGCTCGAATCAGCCGTCAGCACAGCAGTTCCAATCGTCGTATTCCGCTCCTATGCCCGGCAACGCTCTTCCATCGATCAGTGCTTCGTGGCTATCGAACAACTCCAACACGTCGCAGGGCTCATCTCTTGACAACTCGCGCAGTTCGTCTGGAATCTTCACGCCTCCGATGGCCTCATCCACGCCCATTCCATCCCAAAAGTGCAGTCCTCTCGAGGAATTGCTGAATGAGGATGAGCCGATGGCCGATGACGATGGAGATAGTAGAAGTAGTACTGGGTAAGTAATGTCGATGTGGTCCTTTCAATCCTTTCCTTTCCGTACTGATTGATCAAGCATGACCATTCTTTCAATTTTCACGTTCTTTCACTTTTATAACCTCGTACGTTTCAGAACATCTTCGACAAAGCTATCTGGAGGCCAGATGTACACTTGCGAGCACTGCGCCCGGCAACTGTGCTCTTCTAGTAACTTGAAGCGTCATCGTGCCACATGTAAAGCTGCCAGCCTCACACTCTCTGTCTCCAACCCATCGTCTCAGCCAGCAACTCCAGCCCCAGAGCCTGCTCCTCTCACCGTCTCCACTTCTCAGCCACCAATGGAGACGACCGCCGTCGTCACGTATACCAAAACGAATGTCACTGGTGGAACGAACACGTGGAGCAATGATTTGGGGCAGTTGGTGTCACCGAAGCAAAAGATTCAACCGTCTGCAGTAGTGACTCATGCTGATACACCAATCACAGTATCTAGCACAACTGGAACGCCGATTAAGGCTGCGCTGACAGTCGGTGAAGCTCTCCGCGCTCAACATCATAAGCAACGGTTGGCGAGTATCGATTCGCAACAACAAAATCCGCCGCCGCCGCAGCAGCAGAATATCCAAATGCAGGCCCCGATGCACCAACAGCAGCGGTATCAACATCAGATGAGCCAGCCAAACTCCAACAGCATGTCGCCTGCTCGGATCCCTCCTCGGCCACCGAATCCGATTCTCAATCAGCAGCAGAATCCGCCACAGCAACAAGTTCACCAGCAGCAGATTCAGCAGATGGCATCTTCTCGTCAAGCTCCGATTTCTCAGCATCAGATTACGACGCAGCAGTTGCCACAGCTTCCGAATTCGGTTCTGCACTCTCAGCTCCAACTTCAGAGTCCACCTAAAAAAGGAATCATTGAGCTGCGGCACACGGATCTGGTTCATATCACCTCAGAGCCTCTTCCGGCACCAGCACAGGAAAGAAGAGGAAACTATCAGGTGCCGCCGAACATCATTCCACTGCAACATCAACAACATCAGCAGCAACAGCAGCACCATCAAAATGGACAGCACGGACCAAGTGAGCAGATGAGCTTCCAAGGACAGCCGCCGCAGAATCATCAGGATCACATGGACCAGAAGAGAAGATCTTCCGAAGGACAAGTTGGGCAGAGTCAGATGCCACTTCCACCCATCCAACTGCCACAACGTCAGCCACAGCAGCAGCAGCAGCAACCGTCTCAAGTGGCCGCCGCCTATCAAGTGCAGTTCAACGGAAGACCGCTGCCACCGATGCAACTACCGCCGAAGCAAAATCAACAGAATGTCCAGAACAGTCAGTATCAGATGAATCAGCAACAGCAGCAGCATCAGCAAAATCAACATCAGAATTATCAGGTGAATCAGCAGCAGATGCACTCGAACCACCCGATGAACCACGATCAGCAGCAGCATTCGATGCAGATGAACTCGCAGCATTCTCAACAAATGCAGCACCAGCAAGGTCCGCAGAACCATCAGATGCCCATGGCGATGCAGTCTCCGAGGATCCAACCGCAGCAGCAGAATATGAATTCGATGAGCCAGATGAACCAACATCAGCAGTCACAAATGCCTCTCCAGTCTCCGCAATTCCCACAGCAGCACAATCAGAGCCATCAGATGAATCAGATGAACCAACAGATGCAGCCACAAAAGTTCCAGTCACAACAACATTCACAAATGGGCCAACCGCAGCATTCTCAGCCACCGCAACCGATTCCGAGAAAGATCTCTCAGCCAGTTGATGCGCTCCCACCACCAGCGAAGCGGGGAAGGTCGCAAAGTGCTGCTGTTCCTATGCTGAATAATCCTACCTTCCACGAAGCGTTTGTGCCAATGCAAGAGTGAGTTAGAATTTCACATTTTAATTTCTTATCTTTTTTTTTTCAGAGAATTCAATCCACTTGATTCGCCGCTCGATTCGATCATCACCACGGTTCCGTTGTCTGTCGAAGTGGCCAATCATCATCCGGCCCCTGGAATTGTACCGGAACAGAGCGGTCAGAGCAGTGCTGATTCGGCGTCAGTGTCAATGGAGCCGAGTCCTCGGGTCGCGGCGGCAAAGTCGCACAATCAGGCCTACATTTGTCCGGAATGTGATAAGATGTGAGTTTATTATTTCCGCAATGTCTACTTTTATGAAAAACATTTTTTTTAAGTTACTCTTGCCGGAAGAATGTGAAGCGTCATCGGATGGCTGTTCACAAGATGACTCTCGAAGAGGTGCATGCGAAACCCGAGCAGCCGGCTACCGAAGAACAAGCCGCTTCAATGGGACAGCGGCGCCACACCGTTGCTGGAACCGAACTTGACAAATCAAATTCTGCGGTTCCAAAAAACGCGGGCGCGAAGCGGAAGGCGTCTACCGCTGCCATGGTGGCAAAAAAGGGCAAAGACAAGGAAGTGAATATTGAGAAACCAACGAATGAGATCGCAACGGAACCGAGTTCCGTTGCTCCTCCGACAAACGGTTCACTTCCTTCTGCTCAGACGCTCATGACTTTGGCAAAAGATCCACTGGTGGAAAGCCAGTCACCGCAAGAGTCCATCGCCAAAGTGCCAACACCACCGGCCACTGCTCCAACGTCGACTTCAGATCCTCCGACGCAGTCATCCACTCCCGTTCCGGAGTCAGTGCATGTTCAAACTCAGAACCAACATTTTTTTGGGGACTCTCAAATGTCAGCTCAAGATAGAATGGTTGCTCCAGAGCAAGAACCGACTTCTAGTTTTCAATCTTCTCAACAAGTGACTCAACAGGATCCAGCTCTCGATCGGAAACCATCAGCTCCGACGGCTCTTCCGTCTCTGCAACTACCACCACTGCAGCTGCGCCCACTTCAAGAAGCCGTCACTTCTTCCATTCCCGCCCCAACTCTATCTCCCTCTTGGCCTTCCGTTCTGATGCCAAACTCTGCTCCATCAAATGTTTCGACCACACGTACATTCGCCAAAGAGGAAGAGGTCAGAGCGATGGCTGAAATAGCAGCAGAACTGAAAAGGTCAGCCGAATGCATTCCCAGCATGCAGGAGATGGCAGCGAAAGCTGAAGAGGAAAAGCATATGTCTGAGGATGAGTTGATCTTGAAGCGATTGCAACAAGGAGGCGTTCTCGAAGACGTTGGCGACGTATCAGAGTACCTGAACACGGTGGTACGAGAAGCTGATTCCACGTATGTGGAAGAAAATGAACGAGGACAAGGACCACTGCCTCCACTCTCATCGTCATCCAGTGTCGGACTACCGTCCCTATCTTCCCCTGGAGAACAACAACAACAGCAGCAGCAGTACCAACAACAGTATCAGCAACAGCCAATTCAGACGTGGGATGACGGTGGCTATCCGCAACATCATCAGCATTATGTTCAACATCAGCAAGAAAATGGCTACATGCATGACCCGAATATGATGCAGCATCAGCAAGGACCGATAAATTATGAAATTCATCAAGACGCATATCAATCAAACGATATGATGCCGCAGAACATGCAGATGATACCACAGAACCATCAACCATCGGAGCAGCCTCAACAATTCCAGGAGCCACAACGCCCGGCGTCGCAACCGGTTCCGGCGCCGCGTCCTGCTCGTCGTACCGCACCTAAAACGGCAGCTGATCTGACATGTCAGGACTGCAAGAGAGTTCTCGGATCGGACTACTCGCTCCGCCGCCATCGTGTTAAATGTCCCGAGGCTCAACATAACAGAAACCCTGATTATCCGCGTCCACCACAACGTCGTGCGTCTCGAAAAGCTGCGAAGATCACAGAGGCGGAAGTTTTGGCATCGAATCCAAAGAAAATGGATCCGCAGAAGTTGGCAGAACGGAGGGCTGCCGTCGCTGAAGCAAAATTCGAAGAACTGGAAGCACTGTCCCCTCCGCGTATCGTTTTCAGTGTGGTCGAAGAGATTCAGCAGTCTCTTCTGGATGATAAGAAGTGAGATTTCCTCCTATTTTGCATTTTCCAATATAGAATTAATTCCAGACGGGACAAGACAACGTCTCCACCGCCAACAGAAGATCAGATTGCCTCTGCTCCGGCACCAGCGACTCCATCCTCTTCGTCGTCGTCCTCTTCCTCATCAGCTTCATCGTCCGTCGTATCAACTACTGTTGGAGGTGTGCAGACAATTCAGATTCAGGCGAGAAATATGTGTCAGGTGTGCCCGCCCCGCTTCTGTCCTAGTCCCTCTTCACTATATCATCGACTCACACATGTCCCTGACTATCCTCTCTTGCTTGCTTTTCTGACTATTATTCGCCAGCTTGCATGTTTTTCGCTTGATACGTAGTTGACAAATGTGATGTGATGCAGTGCTTATTGTATTTCTTCGGCTGTATAACAACGTCTTTTTTCAGGAATGCAACAAATCCTTCTCCAGCGAGTGGAATCTCGATAGACACCGACGAGAGACCTGTCCAGTGACTGGCAAAAAACATGCTTAGTAAGAGTTTCCAGTTTAATCTATGTTCCTAACAAGTGAATTTTCAGTGGACCAACTGAGCCCAGTGACGAGATATCTCTCGTTTTCAATGACAACTCCAAGCGGAAGCTGTCGCGAACTCTGCTCCGCAACGTCTCCTCGCTCATCTCCTTCCGACTGGACGATTCTGCTGATCGGCTCGAGTTGGACACGAAATGGGAGCACTTCGAGCTGTTGCTCGATGTGCACACTCTAAAAGTTGCTATTACTGGTGAGAGTTTCATTCGTGATTGTTTCTGATTTTTAATCGTTCCATCTTCAGCTGACAACGTTAATTTGGTTGCTGAGCAATCGAAGAAGTATCAATTAGAGGAAGTAGTTCGAATGACAGAGCAGTTCAGATGGAAACAGTAAGACAATTTGGTCATTGTGCATCATCCAAACTTGTTTTCCTTTCAGAACACCACCAATAACTCCCTGAACGCGTCTCCCTCCGTCTCTCCAAGCTAACCAGTTCATCTTATCACTCCTCCTTTATCATTTTCTTTTTCGTCTCTTCCACTAGTTACTCTTCCCTTCAACAACCCTTTTCGTCCCGTCATATTGTCCCCCCCCCCCTCCCATTTGCCTTTCCCGCTCATCCAAGTTTTATGTGGTTTAATTTTCGCCTAAATTTGTCAATTTTCACCTGTCCTCCACTCAGCTTGTTCACCTAAAAATTATCAGAAACCCCGGATACTCGAACTCTTTCGCAACTGATTCACAACATGGGTTACTATTCGTTTATCTTATTGTTCATTGACTATTTAATTCCTACTCAATCCTGTCCCGCTCCCACTTCTCTCATCCTATTACCGTTCATATGTGATCTCTCCCCCAGCCCCTCAAGCCCCACCCCCCCCATCGCTAGTTCACAGATTATAGGCACTCTGGATTGTGAAGTATGCCCTCTTCAAGGCACACTTCCAGACCGCTTCTGTCCCCCGTCCCGGCCCCTCTTTAGTCGCATATGTGTCGATGATCGATCTCCTAAAACACTAATTCTTGTGAATAACTTGTTCACAATGTGCTTATCTTTGCTATGTTAATGTCAGCAATGTATTTATTGAAATTGGTTTACGTTTTAAAGTTTTCTCGTTTCTCAATTGCAGTTTGTGTTCACAATTAGTCTCTCCCCTTTTTTTTTATAAAATTGCAATTTCTTTTGATTTTCTCTTTTCTCTAAACTAACATATCAAAAATTTACGCCTTTTTGTCATAAAGCAAATGCGAATTATAATCGAGTCTCCCCATATCAATACTACTGCATTTGACAGGCTTCTGCTGTTTTTGAATGCTTCTCCACCTTTTTTTCCAGTTTTGTGATTTCCAGAAAATATCTGAAATTCCATGCGATATTCGCAGGACGATGACGGATT
Organism: Caenorhabditis sp. 39 LS-2015; assembly: GCA_900536345.3. NCBI lineage: Eukaryota > Metazoa > Nematoda > Chromadorea > Rhabditida > Rhabditidae > Caenorhabditis > Caenorhabditis waitukubuli. The sequence continues at coordinate 5,139 of LR563319.1, read as the reverse complement.
TCTGTGCATTCTGCTCGTCTCCGGCACTCTCTTCCTCGTCGCATTCGCCTATTTCTCCACACTTTTTGTGATAAATTGGGCGAAACGAAGGTATTTTAACAGTTGGGAACACTGCAAATGTGCTCAAGCGATTCTTTAGGTACATGCGCTACGTGGCGGAGCAACAGAAACTCAACGAGGACAAATTACGGTTGAAAGATGAATAAATTATTTATTTATTTAAATATTCATTTCCTTTTTTTTCACAAAATTTTGAAACCCGAAAGCAACCCGACAAAGTGTTTACCAGTTGAAATGGAAACCCCGATGTTTCGCAACTGTAACGTTTCACAACTCGATTTTTTCTCTCCAAAATTCTATCTCAAACTTTGAATCCAAATATCTGCCTGACATGTGGAGTTGCGAAACATCGGGATACCTTGAAATGATCAGTCGGTTATCACGAAATTCGCAGCCAACGTCTCCCGGAATTTTTCTTGTGTCATCATCTGTCTCTTCTCGATACTCTTTAACGCCGTCTGGAATTCCGTCACAATGCGATGTCGTTTCTCCTTTTCCTCGAGCCGCCGACGTTCGGATTCCCTCAATTCTTTTCGAAGCTTCTCGACGTTTTGTGGTGCTTCTGGAGTGCATTCTAGTTGTCTTCTGAAGCAGGAGACGTTGTTAGAATTTGGAAAGTGTGTTTCGAAAAAGACTCACTTTAAAGTCACCAACGAGACTTCCGATCGGTCCCTTTCCAACTTCAGAGTTGTCTCTGCCGCCTGTCTCTCCTCCCCTGCCTTCTGCAGTTTCAGATACAGATCCTTCACCTCCATCTCCAATCTCTCCCGATGTTCCTCTTCAATTTGACGATCCCGTTCGCTTTTCTCAAGTTCTTCTTGAAGTTTCAGATATCTATCCATGTTGTTCCTCAACTCTAAATCCCACTTTTACGCAATGGAGTGCATTTCCCCTTGATTACCTTCAATCTGCACCTCTTTCTGCTCGCAAATCTTCTGAAACTCTGCGATTCTCACTGCAAAGTTCTCTTCAATCTCCCCGATTCTCCGCGAAGATTCTCGTTGTTCCTGTCGCATTTTCGACTCCAGATCCATTCTTTCCTTGAGAAATATCTCGTTTCGCGACTTCAAAGAATCTATTTCCAACTGGAAAACGTTATGATCTAGAGACTTTTGGAGTTGTTTGTTGAGACTGAAATTGTATGTAAACGCTCTCTAATGTTAATTTGCTCACTCTTGAACAGTGTCTTCCAGCTGCGAAACTTTGCCCTTCAGCACATTTTCGTTGTTCTTGAGCTCTTCAATTTCCATATTTTTTTCTTGAATTTGTGTCGCAAAACCCTTGCTTTTCTCAAGAATCCACTCTTCTCTCTTCTGAATTTCCACCCGAAGACCTTCAATCGTCTGCTCATAGTGGTCAAATCTGAATTATCACCGACCCAAATTTTCACTTTATCAATAAAGCGAGCTTACCTCGGCGACACTCTCTTCTCATTGTCCATCGTGATTTCCTTGAGTTTCTTGTCAAACTTGGACCTTATCTCGACTTCTCTCGCCTTCTCTTTCCGTTTGTAATCGTCCATGGCAGCGTTTAAATGTGCAATTTCCTCGAGAAGTTGGTCGTTTTCTCTGACCAAATCCATTCGGTCCAAGCGCAATTTTTCGCTTTGCCCGTCTTGGTCTTGCAGTTCCTGAAGGAAATTTTACGAAAAAATAAGTTTTTATGGAATCGGGAGAACTGAAAATGACGAACCTTTCTATAAACATTCTGGAGCTCTTCGATCTTCTCCACCTTGAATTTCTCATATCGAACCTCTCTTTCTTCGTTGGCTATCTTCATATTTTTGATAAGTTCATCGCTCCTTGCCTCAAGTTCCTGCAGTTTCTCTCGACTTTCAGCACCTTCCGACAGCTTCTCGTGTTCTTTTCTCAATTGTTCGTTTTCTCGGGACAGCTCCAGATATTTGTCTTTCAAGGTGCGATAGTTCTCTTGAGTTTTCAACACGAGCTCTCGCTCTACCTAAAATTATAACAAATTTGCAAAAAAAGTAAAAAATGTCAAAGAAAACTCACCGTAAGAATCCGATTGAGTTCGTCGATTTCTGAATACTGAGCGACTCGTCTTCCGCTCATTTCGATCAACTTCTTCTCTTCTCACCGAAGAAACTAAATGGGAATGAGAAGAGAAGAGCAAGAAGACGCAGGCCGAAAAAGAGTAGTTGGTTTGTGTCTCTCTTGCTCTCAACTGGACGGCACACTCTGTTTCACGTAACCCCTCATAATTGGCATGGTGACAGATGGACGGAGAAGCGGCCAAAAGCAGAGGGGGAGAAGGGGAAATGAGGGCAGCTGCAAGGAAGGATTTAGGGAGAGCCGACCAGTCAGAGAAACGGGGGGAATGGGGTAAATAAAGGGGGAATATTTAGAGGAAGGAGGGGAGGAGGAATTACACTTTTATGGGCACAGACATTGCTAATGAGACATATTGAAGGGATTTGGGAATGTGGAAGAGAAGATATCAGTTTCAGAGCTACCAGAGCTCGAGATGAAGGAAAAAGAAATGCTCGTTGTAGTTTTTTCAGAATACACTCCTGATAATTGAAGTGATCTCTCATCATCAAGATTGTGAACCTGCCTTCAGAATGTGCTCCTTCCAGCAGCTAATTGAAGTTAGGTTGGAGTTGATCAAAGGGTAATGCATTTATGTAAGTATTTCCTTCCATTTTTTGTCTGTTTACCAGTCGTATCATGTTTCCCCATGCCACCAAACAGCAGAAAACAACACTCTATTCTCCTTCTTCTTCTCCTTCACTCTTTTTCAATTTGTTTATCGCAACAAGTAACCTTGGACAGTTGGGTATCTTGAGATTCGATATCAAACATTCCCATCAGATTTCGAACATTTTTTCTCTTTTTTGTTTGTTGTGAAATTTGACTTACCAGGTAGACATGATGCCCAAACCTCTTGTATCACATCAAGGATCCTCTGAAAGTTCGTGATCCGCAACAAGGTTTTCTTTCCACAATACTATCACAGTAATGGACACAAACTCCTGCATTCTGTGACCTGGAGTCTATGACCATTTCTCTGATCGTCTCGACCCTTGGCCTCCGGCGACGCACAAAAAATGGTCTTTTCCAAAGATAAACACAACATTTCGCTCGTTCATCAGTCTATTCCTCTCGTTTCCTCCAATCTCTCGTTGTAGTGACATTCTAGTTGGAGAGGAGACGGGAGAAGTATATAAAGAAACGAACTTGTCAGCTTTTTCTATATGTTTCAATGTAGTTTTCCTCTCCAGTTTCATTCCGTGTTTGATTCTCCTCTTTTCCAGTTCCTTCGTCATGGAAAAAGAAGGTTTCGCTCGACTCTTCCACAATTTCGACAATGTCATCGAGCCAAAACTCTGCTCAAAGTCTGGCTCAGTGCCAAGTTACCTGAAGGGAACAATGGTGCGAAACGGACCGGGAATGTTTGAGATTGGAGACACAAAGTACTCGCATTGGTTTGATGGAATGGGATTCATTCAGAGATATCATTTCGAGAATGGAAAGGTGAGAGAGTGAAGAGGATCTTCTGTATAACAAAGGTCGTTGACAGATGTACTACTCGGCTCGTTACCTGGAATCCGAGTGCTATAAAAAGAATATGGAGGCAAACCGAATTGTGACCGGAAGTTTCGGAACCGCCACATTCCCGGATCCCTGCAAGAACATCTTCTCGCGATTCTTCTCGAACTTCATCCCAAGCGAAGACAAGCATGACAATGCGAATGTAGCTTTCACTCCTCTTGGAGACGGAGTCTACGCGTGCACCGAGACACCGCACATGTACAGAGTGGATCTGGACACTTTGGAGACCAAGGAACCCGGAGATTACTCCAAGTATGTGGCTCTGCATACCTGCACCGCCCATCAGTTGTACGACGAGAATGGCGACGTTTACAATATCGGATCTCGCTTCGGTGCCGACTCTTCCCACGTGTTCACTGTCACCCGGAACCCGAAGAATCAACCATCGGAGAACTCGATCACCTGGGAACACACCGAGAAAATCGGAGAGATCAAATGTTCGGAAGCCATGTTCCCGACCTACATGCACTCTTTCGGCATGTCTCGAAACTACCTGGTCATGTTCGAGTCGCCGATAAGACTGGACATTAAGAAGTTCCTCATGAGAAACATCATCTCGGCAACTTATCGAGACTGTCTTCATTGGCACGAGAACAAGGATGTGAAGGTGTTTGTGATGGACAAGAAGACTGGAGAGAAGGTTCCGCTCAAGTACAAAATGGGTGCTTTCTTCACTTTCCATCATGCGAACACTTTTGAGAAGGACGGATGTTTGGTTCTGGATTACTGTAGAATGCAACAGGCCGGCAACTTTGCTGCATTGAATATTGAGAATATGAGGACTGGAAACTTCCAGAATGTAAGCATTTAAAGGACAAGTTTCTCAACTCCCAACAACTTCAGGATCCGAATTCGTTGCCCTTCCTCACCCGTCTCATCGTTCCATTGAGTGTCCCCGAAGGAGCCAAGACTGGAGACAACCTTCTGAAGTCGTTGAGCTGGGCAAATGGATGTTCTGCAATTCTAGAGAAAGATGGTTCCATCCGTCTGACAGAGAAGCGAGTCTGTGAAGTTTGTGAGTTCAAACCCTAACTTTCAACCCGAAAACCATACTGTTTAAGCCATGGAATTCCCTCGTTATCACTGGGAGAAAGTGAACATGGAAGAATACAAATACGTGTTCGGATCCAGTGTCCTCGGCAAGAGCAAGTCGAACTGCCTCACCGGAATCGTTAAGGCCGACGTCTCGAATGGAACCAACTTGGTTTGGCGACGAGAGAATCAATATCAAATCTGCGGCGAGCCCATCTTCGTTCCGGATCCGAATGGAACAGAAGAAGATGATGGCATTCTGATTGTTCCGGTGATGACAATGTCCGAGGGACAACAGCCATTCGTGCTGATCTTGGACGCGAGAAACGTCGAGGAAATTGCGAGATTCACGATTCCAGAAGCGAGAATTCCACTCGGTTTCCATGCGTTTTATCAAGGGCGGCCCGAATTGAAATGAGTGTTTCCTTATCAGTTTTTCTTTTTTTTCCCGATGATTTCAATGTAAATAAATGAC
>LR563308.1:733-16261 GCA_900536345.3 Caenorhabditis sp. 39 LS-2015 | reverse complement strand
TTCACCGCATCAGCCATTTTGTTGGTATTAGCTTCCTCGTTCTCACTATCATCGTTCTTATCCCTCTTTCGATCGTCCCTTCTGTCTCTCCGATCTCTGCTCCGACTTCTATCCCTCCTCCGATTGTCTCGATCGCGGCTTCTGCTTCGTCTCCGATCCCGCGAACGGCTCCGATCTCTTCGATCACGTCGCCGGTCCCGATCTCGGTCATTTCCACGATCTCTCCCGTGATCCCTGTCCTTTCTCTCGTCAGCCGCCGGCGCCGTCTTCTCCACTCGTCCCCAGTTCTTTCGAGCCTCTTCAGCAGATTTTTGCTGTTCTCGCATCTTCGCCACCTCCTCCTCGCGTTTTTTCAAAGCAATAGCAGCTCGTTCCGCCTTCGAAAGGAATTTTGGCTAAAAATGAACATCTTAATAAGAAAAAAACACTGAAAAGAATGGAGACCCACCTTCGCCATCTCCTCTTCTTCCTTTTTCTTCTTGTCGAGAAGCTCCTCGAGCGACGGTGGTTCGGCAGCCATTCTGGAAAAAAACGAAATTATGAAACTGCAAAAATTAAAATCTAAATCTATAAAAACAGCAAGGAATAAAAACAATCGAACGCCGATTTTGACATGTATTCGAAAGAAAATAAACATTTTCGTTCTCGCTTTCGAAAAAAACAGCGAAATGGCCGAATTGGGAAACTCGGCCATTTCATCTTTTCCCCGCGGCCAGCCGTTTTTGCCATTATTTTAAATCTTTTCACCCAAGATTTTGGGATAATTCTTGAGAAATAGCTTCTTGTAAACAATCTGAATTAAGAAAAGGTTTCATAAAATCAAGCTGAAAGCGTTTATTTCGAAAAATTTCAAAAACGTGCAAAAAAATCAACAAAATTCTCAAAAAGAAGCGATAAATTTGATGAAATTGCAGATGGAGAAAAAGAAAATGAGAGAGAAAACAGATCGATCCTTACTGATTATCGCTTGTAGAAAGCTGTATAAACGGTTAAGCTTATTCATGTGTGGGAGGAGTATTATCAAACACGGCAACAGATCATATAAACGGACACACGGGATAAAGTATTGTGGGAAACGCTCAATTATTCTGGTTGCGTCTGCTTCAAGTTGGTCATTCCAGCGCGCATAACTTCGTCGACGAGAAGGAGATTGCAGGCGAGCACCGTTGCCGATGAGATGCTGTTCTTCTTGACTGTTACATTATCCCAAATTCCTTGTGGCTCGGCGGCTCCTCCAGTCTCCAGGTCAAGTCCCACAGCGAGATCTGGCCCAGCAGCGGTCTTTTCCTCGATCAATTTCACCAATGTCTCTTGAGCGTCGTGTCCGGCATTCACAGCAAGAGTCTTCGGGATAACGAGCAGAGCCTGTGCGAAAGCGTCAGCTCCAAGCTTCGCGCGACCCTTCAGGTTCTCCATTTCCTTCTTCAACATGACGTACGCAGCGATTTCGAAAGCGGCAGCTCCAGGAAGAACAGCCTCTGGAAAGTAAACAAATAATTTGAGCAAACTAAAAAATTAAAACTAACTATCGACAATGGTATTGAAAACAGCGCGCATGCCATCGTGAATAGCATCCTTGATCTGAGTGATGGTGTGCTTGTTTGGTCCCTTGATAAGAAGCGTCACAGACTTCGGTGCCCGGCATTCCTCGATAAAGGTGTACTTCTCCTCTCCGAGAGAGTGCTCATAGACGAGTCCAGCGTATCCGAGATCATCTGCGCTCAAATCATCAACCGAGTTAACAGCTTCTCCTCCAACAGCCAACTGCAGGCGCTCCATGTTGCGTCTCTTGGCACGGCGAAGAGCCAGAATACCTTCGGAAGCAAGGAGATCGAGGGATGGGGGATCGATTCCCTTTTGGTTGATGACAACGAATCCCTTGTTCTTTCCGTCGGGAGAGTTATCGATGACCTTCTTCTTCAGCTCGATAATTTTGTGAACTCGGCGGGTGATAAACTCGCGCTCGGCGGCAAGAAGCTTCTCACGCTCAGCAGCGGTTTTGTAAAAAAGTCCAGAGTTAACCTCGGTCTTTTCGTATTCAAGTGAGACGTTGCAGGTGAGGATGTAAGCATCCTTGACATGTCTTGGCATATCCGGATGGCGCGCTCCGTGATCAAGAACCAGTCCGCGAACGAGAGTAGTGTCCATATCACTGTCGTGATGCATCTCCATCTTCTCGACCATATGGAGATCAGGCTCTTCATTGTCACGACGAATAGCAAGCACAGCATCAACAACACACCTGAATAATAAACTCATATCGAGTAAAATAAAAGAAATAATTTACTCGGTGATGTGATCGGCGAGTTTCTGATGGAGCTTGGTACGGAGAGCTGTACGGCACACCTCAACAAGGAGATCGCGGTCAACTGGAGCCTCCTTCTTGAATTTTTCCAAGAAAGCAAGAGTCTTGGTATTGGCCCACTCAAATCCTTCGGTAACAAGACGAGGGTGGAGTCCCTGAAATCAATTGTTGGACGGCAATCTTCGTAAGAGCGAGCTCACTTCAAGAACGAGCGATTCGGCCTGCTTGAGAAGTTCACCAATAAGAAGAACAGTCGACGTGGTTCCATCACCGGTAACATCATCTTGAGCCGTAGAAGCTTTGGCGATCATAGAGGCAGTTGGATGTTGGATAGCCATCTCATGGAGCAGAACGTTTCCGTCCTTGGTGAGCTTGATATCTCCAGCTCCAGAAACCAACCTAAACAGTATAAATAAACTTTCAAAACTTTCAAAACTTCAACTCACATTTTGAGAGTACCCTTTGGTCCGAGGTTTGATCGCATGACGTCCTGGAGACCACGAGCTCCGCTGATGTTGAGCTCAAGAGCGGCAGCATGTCTGGCCAACTCCGCTTTCGGGTTCAAACATTGGATGGAAGACATTTTACCTGAAACAAACTATATAAAACGTTGAAAAGGACAAATTTCAAAAGAATTTTCGAAATTTGGCTTGAATCCCGAAATTTTACGAGAAATCGGCGATAAAAGAAAAAAAATCAATGAGAAACCGATTCATCAGTTTCTCAAAAAATATTCCGAGCGAAAACTCGAGCAAAAACGAATGAAAATCGGCTCGAAACAATGGAAAAATCGGATTCCCGGTTCAAATTCGTTCTAGAAAATGAAATTCTGTTTAAAGGCGCACGCAATTTTGTGGCCGATATCTCGCCACGAAGAGACGTTCTACGCTTTTCGGCAAGTTTTACGCGGTGGTTCAAATTTTATTTTTTCTCTGTCTTCGCAAAAGTTTTCAGTTTTTCAATTTTTCACAAATTTGTTTTGCAAAATTTTGATTTTTGGATGATTTTTTTTGAAGAATAAAAGAAAATTGTATTTTTTTCCAGAACTTTCTTTCGGAGACTTTTCTAGATTCTCTTTGTTTATTTATGAAAGTTTTGCAAATTAAAACATGGAAAATTTCAAATTTGATCGTAATTTTTCTGAAATTCCACTATAATTTTTTTATGTGTCAAACTCTATTTTCCTATCAATGCATTGCAATTTTCTATTTCGATAACTCGACCAAACAATATTGTTGTCCTCCTCCAATCTCCGTATCATCATTGATTCGATTCAATCAACCTGCATGCCTTCTTGTCTTTCCTGCGACGAAAACGGAGATAATCGTTCAAAAGACCACGTGGTCATGATATTGATACTTGTAAATTGGTGTCGTCTCGAAGATCTTTACCCTGTAAACATAATCTGCAAGTTGTAAAGACACTCGGCTCGTAAATCAAGACGTTGTAAAAAAGAAGTTATCATCCCATATTCCACGTCACTGTTTCAAACTCCTCGAGATATTTATCAATCTGTTCCCGTCCTTGATTTACAATTGACTTTATCATCCAGTCTCTTTTCGTCGTCATAAACATCTCCTGCCCCCTTTGTCTCGCTCCGCCCATCTCCCCTCCCATCTATCTTTTCCATCCATCCCATCCCACATTGCATTCTTTCATACACTCTCTTTCGTTGTTGTTTCCAACTAACCGTGTGCCAACATTTCAGTTGCTTCATTCTGTTTCACCCTAACCAGCCTCCCGTTTCCAGATGAACTCGTTCTTGCGCGGTGGAATGGTAGCTATGTTGCAGCGCAGAATGGCGTCGCAACTGCTCATCAACGACTCGAAGTACGCGTTCCTCAAAGAACTGGGACTCAAGGAGAACAACGCTGGAGTTTTCCATGGAAAGTGGGCAGCCAGTGGGCAAGTCGTGCAGTCGTTTGCTCCAGCAAACAATTCTCCCATTGCGAATGTAAGATTTCTGTTTCGTTTCTTCTAATCGCCTTTTCAAGTTCTAGGTACAAAACGGAAATGTGGCAGATTACGAGATTGCCATCGCAGAAGCCCGTAAGGCCTATGTTGATTGGTGTGAAGTTCCAGCTCCTCGTCGCGGAGAAATCGTTCGGCAAATCGGAGATAAGCTCCGCACCCAACTTCAGAATCTCGGAAAGCTAGTATCTCTTGAGATGGGAAAAATTTCGGCTGAAGGCGTTGGAGAGGTCCAGGAATACGTCGACATTTGCGACTACGCCACTGGACTGTCCAGGTCTCTGGAGGGGAAGATTTTCCCATCAGAGAGAGCTGGACATGCTCTACTGGAGCAGTGGAATCCACTCGGAGTCGTTGGAGTTATTTCGGCATTCAACTTCCCGTGCGCCGTCTACGGATGGAACAACGCTTTGGCTCTAGTAACAGGAAACTCCGTTGTGTGGAAGCCAGCTCCGTCTACTCCACTCACAGCTATTGCTGTTACAAAGTAATTTAGCTTTTTTTGAAAAAAAAATTTTCTTGTTTTCAGACTTGTTGAGGAAGTTCTTGTTGCCAACAACGTCAACCCAGCCCTTTGCTCATTGGTTTGCGGAGAAGGAGATGTCGGGCAAGCACTTGTCAAGGATAAGAGAGTCAACCTTGTCTCGTTCACTGGATCCACTGAAATCGGAAAGATCGTTGGCCAACAAGTTCAAGCTCGCTTTGGAAAGCTGCTTCTCGAGCTTGGAGGCAACAATGCTATCATTGTTAACGAAGATGCTGATCTGGATATGGTTGTTCCTGCCACAGTGTTCGCCGCTGTTGGAACTGCTGGACAGAGATGCACGACCACCAGACGACTCATCATTCACGAGAAAGTCTACGATCAGGTTCTCGAAAGATTGAAGAGAGCTTATGCTCAATTTGAATCTAGAATCGGATGCCCATTGGATTCGACCACTATCATCGGTCCACTTCACAACCAACAAGCCGTCGGAAAGTACAAAGCTTCTGTTGCTGAGGCTATTGCTTCCGGTGGAAAGGTTGAATACGGAGGAAAGGTTTTGGAGAGAGATGGAAACTTCGTTCTCCCAACCATTGTGACCGGTCTCAAGCATGATTCTCCAGTTATCCTTCGCGAGACTTTTGCCCCGATTCTCTACGTTCTCAAGTTCTCCGAACTTGACGAAGCCATCCAAATGAACAACGAAGTCGCTCAGGGACTCAGTTCCTCTCTGTTCACCACCAACATTCAAAATGTGTTCAAGTGGATCGGTCCAAAGGGAAGTGACTGCGGAATTGTCAATGTTAATATTCCAACTTCTGGAGCCGAGATCGGAGGAGCTTTCGGAGGAGAGAAAGAGACCGGAGGAGGTCGCGAATCGGGATCTGACTCGTGGAGACAGTACATGAGACGGTGAGAGACGCAGAAAAGGAGACAGTTGTGATCAATAGAGCATTCTTTCAGGTCCACTTGCACCATCAACTACAGCAAGCAACTCCCGTTGGCCCAAGGCATCAAATTCGAGTAGAATCCTGTATAAAAAAGATGTTTTTTTTCGTGTAGCATAATTTGTCTAAGTGCGGGCACTCTACCCAATTGTGATTTATAACTTCTGGGTGCCATATGCATATTCTATTTCATTCCATTCCAAACGTTTCATTTCGTGTTTTTTTTTCACTTGCCTTTTTTATTTCCTTCTCCCACAGATTGTTTGTTATATCAAAAATAAAAATAATTTTGATAATAGATTGTTATACAGACATCATTTCCTATGAGGTTGGAAGCCGAGAGTATTTGATCAATGAAATGATAAGAAACGTCACTCTTTCAAAAAGAAATTGAAAGAGAAGAGATTCATCAGCAACTCCCATCTAATTTCAGATTTTTCTCCGAATCTTTCGATATTTTCAGTTACCAAGGTAAGCATATTCTCTTTTTGATATTTAAATACCTACTTTTCTTGTTCAGTGTGAGAAAAATGGCAACTGAAGCAGTTTACGGGAGCTGGAGCAGTCCGATTACTCCGGATCTTTTCACGAAATGCAACTGCAAAGCGATTTGTGAACTGCAGGTCGTCGGAGGTATTTGATGAATCAGAATGGTCCGGAAATTCATAAATCTTCAGAAACCGTGTACTGGGTGGAGCAGAATGCAGTGAGCGGAAAGAGAGAACTGTATTCGAAACCAATAAACGGTGAGAAAAGGACTCGATGGGCAGACGGACGGTCGGTTCAGACGGCGATCCACGAGTACGGAGGAGGCGCTTTGCATGTTCTTCCCGACGGATCCGTCCTTTTTGCCACCATTGAGGGCGTGTTCCATCAGAAATCCGCCGATGGAGGAGTCGAACAATTGGCTGAGGCCAATGACAGAATGTTCCGATTCGGAGACTTCTCGGCGACTGATTCTCACATTTTCTGTGTAAATGAGACACATCAAAAGGATGCCAAGTTCCCGGAGAACCGTCTGATTTCTATTGATCGACAGACCAAAAATCAGAATGTCGTCGCCAGCGGAGCTGATTTCTATGCTTATCCGAGAGTGTCCCCAGATGGAAAACAACTCATCTGGATGCAGTGGAATCTTCCAAACCTGGTATTTTTATTTACTTTCTATTCTTTCAATCTTCCCTTTTTCAGCCGTGGGACGAGAGTTCTATCAAAAGCGCAGATCTGAACGGAGGAGAATCGTCGAATGAACGGGTTCTGAAGGACGGAACTGGGAAGCAGATCAACTACGTTGAGCCATCTTGGCTAGGAAATGAGATCTTGTATGTTCATGACAGCACGAACTGGTGGAACGTGTATCAATCGACTACGGTACCAGGAGCAGAAGAGAAGAATGTGTATCCGATTGAGAGGGAGATCAGCTATCCTTTGTGGCAACTCGGATTCAGAAACTACGCAGCCAACTCGAACTATCTGGTCATGAATGCCAATGGTATTCTATTCGTTAAAACTGCGGACGGCAAGACAACTCGTATTCCGACTCCTGAATACACTGTCTTTTCGAGTTTGACCATTGACCAGAATGGATCAGAAGTGTTCGCAATTGCTGCTGGACCGAAGCGAGGTTCTGCAGTCATTTCCATTAATCTCAGTGATCCAAAGTTCCCACTGAAAGTCCATAGAGAGTCCAGAGATTCTGCAGAAATCGACGCTCTCGAGATATCGGAACCAGAAGAGTTTGTGTTCAAATCAGACGGTGTCGACGTCTCCGGTTACTTCTATCCTCCAAAGAATTCTGCCTATCAGGCTCCTGCTGGCACTCTCCCACCGGTTTTACTATTGGGACACAGTGGACCGACTGCTCCGGCTCAGAACAATTTGGACTTCAAGAAACAGTTCTTCACTTCGCGCGGAATCGCGGTATTTGATGTGAACTACCGAGGATCTACCGGATTTGGAACGGTATTCCGTCGGATGCTGTACAAAAATTGGGGTGTTGTCGATAGAAATGATGTGTTGAACGGAGCAAAGGCACTGATCGAACAAGGAAAAGTTGACGCAGATAAGGTCTTGATTAGTGGAAGTTCCGCGGGAGGGTGAGTTATCAATATTTAGTAAACAGAGGGATAATGATAAATCCTTTCAGTTTCTTGATCCTGAGCTGTCTGATCTCGCCTGATAACATCATTAAAGCAGCAATCTCGAAGTACGGTGTAGCTGATCTGCAGGGGCTGGAAGATGATACGCACAAACTGGAAAAGTCGTACAACGAACTGCTGATCGGGAAGCTGCCCGAGTGTGCTCATGTCTACCAGGAACGAAGTCCGATCTATCACATCGACAAGATCCGGACTCCGATCGCCTTCCTACACGGAAAAGAGGACACTGTAGTGCCTGTCAGCCAGTCTGTCTCCATGTTCGAGAAGATTCGTGCCAACGGAGTCACCACTGCACTTCTGCTATTCGACGGAGAAGGACACGGATTCAGAAGTGGACAGGTCATTCGGGAAGACGCGGAAGCTAGTTTCTACTTTTTGACGAAGGCAGTCGGCATCGAACCATCCATCAGCTCAACCATTGAAATTGTAAACTTCAATGGGAAATAACAGTTTATCTTGTACTTTATGTCCATTCACAAGAAATACATTTTCCATACTCTCGGTGCATGTTTTCTCTTCCAATACCCTCAAATAATCGATACTTTGCCGAGAGCGATGGTCTGATGTGCAGATGATGTGTCTGCCAATTCGCTCCACTTTTTCGTTTTCCTCCCGTTATTTTTTTCTTCGATACCGTTCTGTGATCATAAAAGTGCAACTTCGAGTGGAGAATGATAATAAAAAGACGACCTCGTTGCGAACAAGGTCGGAAGCCGAGAAATGTAATCAAACACTGATAAGAGCTTCCACGATTTCGTCATGTTCAGTCATTTTTTCATGAATATAAAACCAGGTTCTAAACCTGGTCCACCGTACTCATTCGGAGAATAACTTTTCAAAACTTTTTCATTTCCGAATCAATTCTTAATGCCTTCTTTCAGCTCAAACAATATGGCAACTGAAGCGGTTTACGGCAGCTGGAGCAGTCCGATTACTCCGGATCTTTTCACGAAATGCAACTGCAAAGCGATTTGTGAGCTGCAGGTTGTCGGAGGTATCTGATGAATCAAGACGGCCCAAAAATTCATAAATCTTCAGAAACCGTGTACTGGGTGGAGCAGAATGCAGTGAGCGGAAAGAGAGAACTGTATTCGAAACCAATAAACGGAGAGAAAAGGACTCGATGGGCAGACGGACGGTCGGTTCAGACGGCGATCCACGAGTACGGAGGAGGCGCTTTGCATGTTCTTCCCGACGGATCCGTCCTTTTTGCCACCATTGAGGGCGTGTTCCATCAGAAATCCGCCGATGGAGGAGTCGAACAATTGGCTGAGGCCAATGACAGAATGTTCCGATTCGGAGACTTCTCGGCGACTGATTCTCACATTTTCTGTGTAAATGAGACACATCAGAAGGATGCCAAGTTCCCGGAAAACCGTCTGATTTCTATTGATCGACAGACCAAAAATCAGAATGTCGTCGCAAGTGGAGCTGATTTCTATGCTTATCCGAGAGTGTCTCCAGATGGAAAACAACTCATCTGGATGCAGTGGAACCATCCGAATATGCCTTGGGATGAAACTTCCATTCGGATAGCAGATCTGAACGGAGGAGAGTCATCGAATGAGCGGATTCTGAAGGATGGAACTGGTCGACAGGTTAATTACACTGAACCTTCGTGGTTCGGAAATGAGATTCTGTATGTTCATGACAGCACGAACTGGTGGAATGTGTATCAATCGATAGCGGAACCAGGAGCAGAAGAGAAGAATGTGTATCCGATTGAGAGGGAGATCAGCTATCCTTTGTGGCAACTCGGATTCAGAAACTACGCAGCCAACTCGAACTATCTGGTCATGAATGCCAATGGTATTCTGTTCGTTAAAACTGCGGACGGCAAGACAACTCGTATTCCGACTCCTGAATACACTGTCTTTTCGAGTTTGACCATTGACCAGAATGGATCAGAAGTGTTCGCAATTGCTGCTGGTCCGAAGCGAGGTTCTGCAGTCATTTCCATTGATCTCAGTGATCCGAAGTTCCCACTGAAAGTCCATAGAGAGTCCAGAGATTCTGCAGAAATCGACGCTCTCGAGATATCGGAACCAGAGGAGTTTGTGTTCAAATCAGACGGTGTTGACGTCTCCGGATACTTTTACCCGCCGAAGAACTCTGCTTATAAGGCTCCTGCTGGCACTCTCCCACCAGTCCTTCTTGTCGGCCATGGTGGTCCTACATGTTCAGCGCAGACCAAACTGGACTTCAAGAAACAGTTTTTCACTTCGCGCGGAATCGCGGTATTCGATGTGAACTATCGAGGATCGACCGGATTTGGAACGGAATTCCGTCGGATGCTGTACAAAAATTGGGGTGTTGTCGATAGAAATGATGTGTTGAACGGGGCGAAAGCACTGATTGAGCAAGGAAAAGTAGACGCAGATAAGATTCTTATCACAGGAAGCTCAGCCGGAGGGTAAATTTCAAATATTAGAACGTCTAGATGCATTTTCTTTTTCAGAAACTTGATTCTCAGCAGTTTGATCTCACCAGATAATGTCATCAAAGCAGCAGTGTCCATATACGGAGTCGCAGACCTTCTTGCTCTTGACGAGGAGACTCACAAATTCGAGCAAAGTTACAACGAACTGCTGATCGGGAAGCTGCCCGAGTGTGCTCATGTCTACCAGGAACGAAGTCCGATCTATCACATCGACAAGATCCGGACTCCGATCGCCTTCCTACACGGAAAAGAGGACACTGTGGTGCCTGTCAGCCAGTCTGTCTCCATGTTCGAGAAGATTCGTGCCAACGGAGTCACCACTGCACTTCTGCTTTTCGACGGAGAAGGACACGGATTCAGAAGTGGACAGGTCATTCGGGAGAGCATGGAAGCCACATTTTACTTCCTGATGAAAGCAGTCGGCATCGAACCATCGATCAGTTCGATAATAGAGATTGTGAACTCGAAGTTATGATGGATCGTAGTTCTGATAATTTATTTTGATAACTGTATATGGAAAAAATAAAACTGGGTAAAAATTGACTATCACATGCTTAAATAGTAGGGACCGTGGAAGAATGCGGGCTGTTCAGTCATTTATTGCATATTGGCGAGAACAGCTGGGAGACGTTGGAAAAACTTGTTGTACAGAGCAGTAGCTTGGAGGATGCTTGACGTGTCGGCGAATTCGCTGAAACAAATTGAGTTATGAAAATAATACAATTTCTCGAATTCTTACCGGATCGAATGCATGGCCAGCTGCGGGCACCCAACATCGACGGTCTGCAACCCAAGTTTGGTGGCGAGAATCGGACCAACAGTGGATCCGCATGGAGAATCGTTTCGAACAATCATCACTTGAAGAGGAACTTGGGCCTCAAAAGCGACTTGCTTGAGAGCCGCATGAGTAGTAGATGTGGTGGCGTAACGCTGGTTCACGTTCACCTTGACGACAACACCGCCATGGAAAGCTGGACGATGGTTCTCCTCATGCTTCGCCGAATAGTTCGGATGAGCGGCATGGGCCTGATCAGCAGAGATGAGCATACTCTTGGCAATGGCTTCCTCGAAAGCAGTGGTCGATCCACCAGCTGAAAGTCTTCTGAGCACGAACTCGGTGAAAGATGAAGATGCTCCCATGGCAGAGTCCGATCCGACTTCTTCGTTGTCGAAGCAGGCGGCAATACGAATCTGCACATCAGTATCAAGAGAATCTCCATTGAGAGATTCGAGGAGTCCGGTGATAGCAGTGTAGGTTCCAACTTGATTGTCGAGGCGAGCTCCCGAAATGAACTCTTCCTGCACTCCAACGATAGCTGCCGGATTGGTATCATAGAGGTACAGGTCCAAGTCAACAATGTCTTCCGGCTTGCATCCGGCCTCTTGAGCAATCAGACCAAGGAACTGTGGGTGATGGTTGCTGACGATGTTACGTGGATCATATTCACCTTTCGGCTCTTCCTTGTTCGGGCCGTTGATCTCCGCTGCGGCAAAAGTCTCCAAAATCGGACGCAACTCTGTCTCTGTGTTTGGCTTGAAAGTTGTTCTGTCGGTTTCCAAGTGAATAGCCAAGTTTGGAATAAAAAGGACCGGTTTCTTCACGTTGATCAACTTGTGCTGCATGCCGTCTCCATTCTTGACAATCACCAATCCAGCAACGGATAAGTCACGATCAAACCAAGTGCGCCAGATTCCACCACCATAGGTCGAAACTCCGACTTGCAGAAACTTGTCAGCCTTCTGATGGGAAATCGGCTTGACACGAAGGCACGGACTGTCGGTGTGTCCGACGACAATCGAGAATCCATTTCCTGGCTTGTAGGCTCCTCCGACGGCAAAGGCAAGAATGGCAGACCGATTCTTGGTGACGAAGTACTTGCTCTTCGGCTGAATATCCCAGTGACCGGCTTCCGGGAGCTCCTGGAATCCAGCCTGCACCAGTCTCTCCTTGACTTCTTGGGTGGCTAAAAATAATGATAAATTAACAGCACATCTAGGAAAGAAACCGTGGAATGGAGTGACGGCTTTGTTCAGGTAGCTGACAAACTCCTGGGCAGCCTTGCGGATTTCCGGAGCACTTGGTTTCAACGCAGCGGCCATCTGGAAAATATTTAAAGTTAATTTTATATTAGAAATACGTAATTTAGAGCCTAGAAGAGATAAGCACCTTTTTCGGTTGATAGCTTGTATTTGGCTCAGAATGATTTTTAGGAAAGCAGCTGCACATGGTTTTGAACTTTTCAGACAATTTTCTCGACGATTTCTTCGCCATTTTGTTTGAAAATGATCATTTAGGCTCATAGCTGTCGCCATTTTATTACTTGGTAAAAAAGATAAGGAAACGACGAGAATGTTGCAAATTTGAGGCAGAACAGTGGCGATAAACGACTTGTTCTGGAACTATCGCACATGAAAATGGGGCGGGAAGGCAAGATTGTTTGATTAACAAACGGTTTATCATCTATTTGGTATCGTTTTGGAAGAAGAAGGAATCAAAAGTGAAACGACCGAAAACGATAAGAAAGCAATGGAGAAAAGTGGTCGATGATGATAACGTGGAGTGGGTTACGGTTTAAAGGCACAGGAGGAGATAATTGAATAGGTCTCGAAGGGAATAGAATATACTGTAAAATTTGAAAATTGACAATGAAATGTTTATTTTTTTTGCAATGTTTTCACATTTAGTTCAATTTAGTTTTAACATTTTCAGATCTTTTGTATTTCAAATTTCCGAAAAATTGGAAACCTCTAAAAAAAGTTTTATAGTGCAATTGTTTACCGAATGTTTAATCTATGAACAACATTTTGTTATTCAAAATACCGAAACTTTATCGAATAAGTCGAGAAACGTGTCGAAAATACTAAGCATCTCAGTTTTTCTCTTCTTCTCAGTTAAATAGTCACCAAATGGCCTAGTTTCCAGTTGTTAGTCCGCCGGCAACGTGCCAATTCTATTGAAATGCAACTCTTTTAATGATTTTCGTCATAAAACTTGACTTTTTATTTGTTTTTTTCAGAAGAAATGTCCGAACCATCCGCTAGCGAAGAAGTGAATTCCGAAGTGAAAATCGAGGTGAGTTGCGCGTTTATTGATCAATAAAATGACCGTTTTTTCTCTCAGGATCCGCCGGCGGTTGCTGTTCCGGTGGTAACAAAGAAAATTTCGCAAGTTTCGCCAAATTCAGCTCTTCAATGTGAGATGTGTCAGAACTATGAAGTGAATTTAACCGCAATGCAGGTGAGAATAATATCATAAAAGAACGAAACGGCGATCGTGGGAATCATGCAAATAAAAAGACTCATAAATAATTTTTGCAGGAAAACGAACGGAAATTGAAGGAAGAGGTGAATTCAGCGATTGCGCTCACAGAACGGTACGAAATGGATCTGAGCAATGAGCGAGATTATCGGAAAGATCTTGAAAAACGGATGAATGAGGTGGCGACGACATGTTTGAATAAGGTCAACGAGGCGGCGAAGATGAACCAGAAATCCGAGCAACGACTTGATGAACTGGCAGCAAAAGTAAGTTTTTGTTTTTGAATTTTATAAATGGTTGAAAAATTAATTTCAGCACGATAAGTCGATAGAAGTGTTCACCGAGCAATTGAATATCGCTCGCGACAAACTCGTCCAAGCCGAAAGTGATTTTATCAACCTAGGCAAGAAACATAAGGTCAATCTTTTTTTTTTTCCGTATTATTATCCCATTTTTCTTCAGAAACTTCTTGGATCGACACGAAAGTCTGCCCAAGAACTTCGCGCCGAAGTCATCGATTTTCCCACCGACGTCGACCAAATGCAGTTTATTTGCTTGAAAACGAGAGAGGAATTGATCGAAACCCGCGCCGCCAAGGAGCACAACGAGCAACAGCTTCGAGATGAGATCACTGTGCTGCGGGCACAACTTCAGGAAGAACGATCGCATCGGGAAGAGCAGGAGGTCACGTTTACGGCAGAGATCAGCAGGTTGCAGTCGGAGCTGGGCTCGGTGAACAACAAAGTAAGGAAAACTAAATATTTAAGTTCGTTTTTAATGAATCAATTATTTAGATGGCCGTAGTTACGGAAACAATCACCGATCAGGATTCGAATGTCCGCCAGATCAGAGATCTTCAGACAACTGTCGCCGAACTCGAAGCACAGGTTCAACAAGTTCAACACGAGAGAGCCGCAGTCGAGCAGACTGCCCAGAACTACAAACAGCGATGCACGAGTCTTCAACAAGAATTGGACACTTCTGAAGTTGTCCAGAGAGATTTCGTGAAGCTATCGCAGAGTCTTCAAATCCAACTTGAGAAAATCCGACAGTCGGAGCAGGAAGTTCGATGGCAATGGGACGAAGACGTGAGCCAGTGCTCTAGTTGTGATTCGTCCCTGGTTCGACTCAAGGCTAAGCCACAGTGAGTGTTTTCCTTGATTTGCGATTATCTAATCATCAGTTTCCAGCTGCTTGCACTGCGGAAAGATATTCTGCATGAACTGTTTGAAGGACACCGTCCCAAGTGGTCCATCTCGTCGACCGGCCAACGTATGCAAAGTTTGTCATACTCTTCTCAACAGAGATACCAAACCGTTCTTTGCCACTCAAGACAAGTGATTGTAAAGAGAATTTCATGTATTCTATTGTGCACTTTTCACTTTTTCTCTTTCACTGTCTCCATCCGCTTTTCTCACATTTACTATGTGCTATTTTTGTTTTTTAGATCCACAACGCCTAGTCTACCCTCTCCCCGTATTCTTGTATTATACCGTTTTATTGCAACATTTTGTGCATTAATTTATGGAAATTGATTTCAGCTATTTATTTGAAGTGAAACCTGGAATGTTCGGTGCATGTATGTAAGTCTTTGGTTACTCTGTTTCAATGGAAAAGTTTAAAATCACAGTTTCGTCATGATTTTTTGTCTTGATCTCCAGAGATTCCAGAGTTCCTGGTTGATCGATGATCCATGTCGGAGCTGAACTTTCAACGGATCTTTCAGCTCTTGCAGATCGGTTTGAATACACTTCCACATCGGAATCAGTGGCCAAAGTCACCCGGATCCGGGAGAACTTGATGGAATCGAAGATGAACAAACTAAAACCATTTGCAATTTTGAGCTAACAAACATTCAGATTTTTTACGTGAAACTGCGATTTCTTCCGAACATTGTCAGTCCTTTTCCGACGATTTGATGGCAGAAAGAATCGAGAGAATGCGGCTGCAGTTGCATGGAACT
>LR563298.1:14901-26478 GCA_900536345.3 Caenorhabditis sp. 39 LS-2015 | reverse complement strand
TAACGTTTCGCATATTTCCACTCGGCAACTGTAACGTTTCGCAACCTATAACATTTTTTCAAAATACAAAATGTTTCTTGCATTTAAAATTTCAGCGTTTTGAGTTGCAAGACATTGCAGTTGCGAAACGTCGGGATGACAAAATGAATTACTGAATTAATAAAATACCGTAATCTGCCACTGGATTCCAAATTATTCAAATTTAAAGGAAAGATCAACCAGGTTGGTCTTCTCGCTCTCCTCTCATCCATATTCATATTCATATCTATTTGACTGCGTATTTCTTATTTTTTCCTACTAAAGAACACTTTCTTGGTCTTCCTCTTTCCTGAAACCACTTACCTAATCATCCTATCCAATAAAACCCCCAACTCTAGCCAATTTTCACTAAATCGCACCTAGTGCGTCTCGATAATGAAAAACACGCAACTCACGCACAACTTTTTCAAAATCGTCATAGCAGTTTGAAGTTTTGAAAGTTTAGAGTTCCACAACTTCTAAAATTGTTCAAAAAGGTGAAAAAAATTATCTTCATGAAATCTTTGGAACTTTCCGGGCGATTTTTACAAAATAGTGCGTGAATTGCGTGTTTTTCATTATCCAGATGCACCAGACAGGAGAAAAGGAACATTTTCTTCGTATTCTTCTTCCCAGAACTTTCCTTCCATCCCTACCTAATCATCTGATTCCCCCTCCCCTCCTTTTCTCATCTTTTTTCCTCGAAAACTCTCAAATTTCAGTGTTTTCCGTTTACTTGAATGCACTTGTCAACTGCCTGAAAACTGGGAATTCCCATGTTACTTTTCGGCATTTTCTTCAAGTGTTTTTGTCGGTTTTCGAGAAGTTTTTTGGTTTTGAATATCAAGATTTTGGTTTTTTTTTTCAATTTTTCAAGAACCCCGACGTTTCGCAGCCGTATCAGGGATCTGCCGCAAGTTGTGACTCGAAACCACGAAATTTTGATACTACGACGTTTCGCAACCGAAAAAATGTTGAAATGACAACGTTTTGCAACTACGACGTTTCGCAACCACAATGTTCTGCAAGCGTGAAGATTGGAAATCACGAAATTTCGAAACGCAACTTTCAAACTTTCCATCTGCGACGTTTCGCAACCGTGACATCTAAAACGGCTCAGATCAACAACTACGACACTTCGCAATCAAATACAAACTTTGCAGCCGAAACAACACCTACAACCAATTCAAAAAGCAATTTTTCAAGTTAAAATTGAAAAAAACTGGAAGAAAAACAATTTTTCGAAATTTTGACTCTTGACACCTCATTTTGATCCAAAAAATCAAGAATTTGAAAAGCTAAAAATCCTAAAAACCAAAAATAAAAAAATACGAAAAATTGACACGTTAAAGAGCATAAAACACGAAGAACAGTGCTCAAATTACGGCGGCTCGTTTCCTGTTTTCTCATCATCAACTTTTGCTGCTGCTGCTGCTGCTCCTAGCAGTCCATACGGCACGTGTCTTTGCATTTACTTTTTTGGGTTTCCGATTCAAGTTTTACATTGATTTTTGAGCTATTTTTCATTTTGAAAAATCCCATTTTTTGTCAGAAAATGGTGTGTTTTGGTCATGCCAAAGATGATGAAATTAGGCGGGCGTTGATAAAAAAATGATTGGAAATTGAGTTGGTGTCAAGGAGAAAAAACAATATTTGTGCTACGACGTTTCGCAACCAGGCCAGGCCACTTTGCAGACTGATTTTATGATTTTTAGAGATAGTTTAGCTCAAAGAAGTGGTCAAAATTTGAAAACTTCAAAAAAATTTAAAAAGTTATAGGGAAATGGTTGCGAAACGTCGCAGTTAAAATAATTCGCTTTTTCAAATTTTTCCCGTTTTGAAAATGACTATTTTTGAGAGGTTTCGGAATGTCATGGTTGCGAAATGTCGCAATAGCCAATTTTTCCGGTTGCTTTTTTTCCAAAAATTTCGTGGTTGCGAAATGTCGCATTTCAAAAATTTTCATTTTCTGGTTGCGAAATGTCGTAGTGGCAAACAAACGCTGTTTTAGAGTTGTGATTGCGAAATGTCGCAGTAAAAAACTATCTCGGTTGGGAAATGTCGCCGTTTCCAAAATTTTTAATTTTTTCGGTTGCAAAACGTCGTAGTTGCGAAATATCGTTTTTTTTTTTTAAATTTTATAGTTGCGAAACGTTGCAGTTTCAAAACGTCCCGTAGCAAACTTTTCATGGTTGCGAAACGTCGTGTTCGCAAAATTCCAATTTTCCAAACTGTATAGTTGCGAAACATCGCGATTCTAAAACCGCCCGGTTGCGAAACGTCGTAGCTACAAAAATTCATCTTTCCAGAATTGCGTGCCTTTGAAACGTTGCAGTAGTAAATTTCCCCGGTTGCGAAACGTCGTAGTGCCTTTTAGGCTACTGTACCCTCATTTCTACATCAAAATGCACCAAACTCGACGCGCAAATTGCTCGTTGACCTCTAAAAGAAAATCTGCTTTTTCATAGGTAAAATGACGCAAAATGAAACACCGATTGAATTTCATGTCAAATTTCAAATTTCAAGTTTCAATATGTATTTTTCGCGAAGTTAGAAATTTAGAAATTTTGAAATTCAAGAACCCTCTTCTCGCTGGATATTTCGTTCGCTATTCCTCTTCGTTTTCTCTCAAAAAGCAGCGAGCTCATGTGTGCCCCAGTGTGTCCAAGTGCATTTCAACTTGAGGGGGTCGTGAGGGTAATATGATTGAAACGGGGACAGAGGACACACAGGACACGGGTGTCTTTCTTGTCGAAAACGAAAACTTTCCTCATTTTTCTCTGCAGTCAAAAGGAGAGAAAGAGAGGTGTCAAAATCGCGTTTAGCAACACAATAAAGAGATCTTCTAGAGCTGCATAAAGCGATTTACGCGCGTCGATGTGTGTTTACGTCAGTCCGTCTCCATTTTTGACCCTTCTCAGCCATCCATCCCCACCTGTTGCTAAGAAGTTATACCTACTTACAGCGGAATTTCGGACCGTCGTTCCGTTACATTTTCGGCTCATTGGTATAATTCCTAAAATTTGATTTTTCAAATCTTCTGAACACGAGAATTTCTTGATTTTTCAATTTCCCTCTAGTCTGCATTAACAACGACAATATAAGCGTTTCCTATATTCGCAACCACTATTCCTAGTCATTTTCCTATTGATTCTACCAGCCTGAACGTGCGGCTGCGCCGCATCAGGCTGGCGTGTCTTTTTTCTGAAACTGTTCGATTTCCGCGTGAGTACCATTTGGTTTTTACGTGACCGGGTCAAATGCGCACAGAAAACATTCGGAAAAACGGACATCCGGACAGAATAAGAAAGTTATTATATAAGAATGATAGAATTTTCACCAATTTTCGTCTGATGAACCAGGATAATAGAAACCACGCAACTCACGCACAACTTGTTTTGTTCTTCATTTATATTTTAAATTTTGGGTGTTCTGATTTTGGGCTTTGTCAATCTCGTTGTTGAAAAAAACCGCCATATTTAATAAATTTTCAATGAAAAGCGTCTAGTGCGTCATAATAACGAAAACCACGCAACTCACGCACAACTTTTTAAAATCACATTGTTTTGAAAATTTTCTGGGCCCGTGGCTTTAAAAAACATTCTGAAGGCGACGTTTTTTGTGAATTTTTTAAACTTACCGGGCAATTTTTGAAAAGTAGTGTGTGAGTTGCGTGTTTTCCATTATCCCGACGTACAAGGCGCCTCTCAGTTGAAAATCAGCAAAGTTAAAGTTGGAAAAGCTAAGAACTGTGATATTAGACAAGAACAACACCGAGATTGAAAAAATGTTTTTTTTTGAATTCTGAAAAAAAAATTTTTTTGGAAATTTTTGAATTTTTTTCTGTTCAAAATTCTTTTTTAAACTGTAGGTTTAGGAGCCACTGATAATAGTTTTTTATCATTTCCAAAACCCCATAATCCGTTTGATTCTTTTCCACCGCCTATAGTCCGCCACAACTGCATTGAAACAACTGTCATGTCTGCGTCTCTTCGCCTCCATAACTCTCTCATCGGCCAGAGAGTTTTCGACACTTTCCCCCCGGATCATTCCCCCATTTTCTTCTTCTTCTTCATCTCATTCTCATCATCATCTTCTCATTTTTCTGTCACTTTTCTCTCCCAATTTTCACGAGTTTTTGAGAGCACTTTTGGGTTGGTTTAGGGGGGATCTCTCTCGTCAAAATGACACATTTCCATCCGAAATGACAAAAAGAGATTATGGGAAGAAGAAGGGGGAAAGTATGACGAGAGGAAGAGAAGTTTAGTTTCGGAAATGACTCTGGAAAGGGTTCGACCAGTTTTTGAACATAAAAATTTGAAAATTTTTTTTCGAAATTTTGTTTTCTGTTTTTCACTTTTTCTACCGTATATTTTACCAATTTCCCACTAATCTTGCCAATTTTCAAATAAAAAACCGTCCGGCAACCCGTTAATATGGAAAACACGCAACACACGCACCACAAAAACATTTCAATACTTGCCCAGGATAATCAAGTTTTTGGATTTTAGAGATTTTCAAAAACAATTTTAAATGTTATAAAAATCATATTTCAAGAGTTTCAAACTCCCCGGGCAATTTTTGAAAAGTTGTGCGAGAGTTGCGTGTTTTTCATTATCATGAACCACCAGACGTTTTCCAGTTGAACAGAACATTTCATTTTTTTCAGAATTGAGCTCTTAAAGAAAAATTGAAAAGTTGTGCGTGTGTTGCGTGTTTGTCCTTATCCTCACGCACGAGACACTTTTTATTGAAAATTGACAAAAATTTGTGATTTTTTGACCAAAGAATCAAAAATTGAATGATCAAAAGATTAAAAAACCAGAAAACGAAAATGTTGATCTGCTGGAAACAAAAAACTCATCAAAATGCATTTTTTCACCATTTTTCTCATCCAAGATTGTAAACATTTTGAGTGAAACTTTCTCATTGTTTCTCTCCCTCAAAAAACCGCCCGTTTTCGGTTCGCCAAGAGGGGTGTCTTCGAGTCCATCGACTAGGAGTCATGTGGTTCGGTGGTGGTGAGATGATCTCCTCTTTTCTTTCCCGCCGCCGTCGATTCGCTGGTCCCGTTTATTTGATTGATTATCAGAATATTTTGAGATGGGAGATGCAAGGCGAGAGCTGCATTATAAACGCGTTTTTAAAATTCCCAGTGATTTTCACAATTTTTCTCATAAAAGAGCGTCATGTGCGTTGGGATAATGGATAACACGCTACTCAAGGTTTGAAAAATTAGGTTTTTTTTTATTTTAAGAGGAATTTTCAAATTCCCGGATAAAATTTGAAAAGTAGTGCGTGAGTTGCGTGTTTGCCATTATCCTAGGCTAGGATAACAGAAAACACGCAACTCACGCACCACTTCTCAAAAAAAAAATTGGATATGAAAAACTTCTGATATAAAAGAGGGAACACAAAATTTTGAACACCCGGGAGATTTTTTTCAGTGGTGCGTGTGTTGCGTGCTTTCTATCAAAGCCCAAAACCTTCTTTGATCAGTAAATACTCAGAAATTTTGTTTTTTTTCAAATTGAAATTTCAAATTATCTTTCAAATCTTCCAAACTTTCCCCCTAAATCCCACCTCACATGATACCTCAATTATACGTTCTTTTTCAGAAAAAGAAATCCTCTGCCCAATTAAAATTATTCATCTTTCTTCTTTTTCCTCTCGCCCTTTTCACCCACTCATTTCCCATTTCCCATTTCCACTTTCTCTATGCACTTCTCGATTTTCTATAATCAAAGAAAGTGCGCTCTACTGTTAATTTCTAATTTCTTTCAGGTTTTGCCACTGAAAACTGACGGTATAACCTGGAAATGCGGCTCGTCTTCACTATTCAATTCCTTCTCGTTTTCGTCTTCTCATCGACTACTGTAACTGAGAAAAAGTGCTCGAGGAACAGGTACAAAAGGGGGCGGGGCTTAGATATTATCGATTCGATTCGATTCCAGTATCAACCTCGGAAAACTAATCGATACTCTGCTGACCGACTATGATACCCATTTGTTGCCAGCAGAAGAAGGTGTCAATGTCACCATCGAACTTCATGTTCAGGTATGTGGTTGCGAAACGTCGGGGAAGAAATTCATTGTATCTTCTGAAAATTTGAAAATCAATAATTCCTTCAGGGAGTATCGGGGATATCGGAGATCACTGGAGACTTCTCCCTGGATGTCATGTACAGCGAAATCTGGCAAGATCCGAGACTTTCGTTCAAACATTTGAACGTTTGTGCCACTAATATCACTTTGAAGGTACTGAAATCGCCACATCTTAGTTTTTTCCAGTTTCAAAATTATTTCCCCCAGTTTTTGCGCATTTTTTAGTTAAAAAGCGTATTGTGCGTCGAGATAATTGAAAACACGCAACTCACGCACTACTTTTCGAAAGTCGCCCGGGAAGTTTGCATTTTCTTGGCTTTTTGAATCTTCCTGTTGATTTAGGGCTTTTCAGAACAATTTTTGAAAAGTAGTGCGTGAGTTGCGTGTTTCTCATTATCGATTTGAAAAACTTATTCTAATTTATCTGCTCATTAGGTTTTTTTTTAATTTTGAAAATATTTAATTGAAAAAAGTACCATAATTTTCAAATTCTTGCAATTTTCAAAAGTAGTGCGTGAGTTGCGTGTTTTCTATTATCCTGCCGATTTGAACGGTTTTTACTGAAAAATTGGAAAAATTAATTGTTAAAGTTGACAAATTTAAATAACCAAGGCAAAAATATAAAAAAATTATTTTTGAAAATTAAAAAAAAATCTGAAAAAAATTAATTTTTTTTTTTGAAATTTTTATTATTTTTTTTTCAGTCATTATTTTGACTTATAAAAAAACATTCAAAAAAAAAACAGAATTTACAAAAAAATTTTGAATTCCCCGCTCAAATTCTATTCGTAGTGCGTGAGTTGCGTGTTTTCCATTATCATGATCCAACAGACGCTTTTCAATTGAAAATTGGCAAAATTTGTGGCGGTTTTTCGCGCATCAAAACTAAGAAGAACAACAAAACAAAAAATATATATTCAGTATATTTCAGTCTGATTTCCGCAAGAAGATCTGGACCCCGGACACGTGCATCATCAACTCGAAATCCTCCTCAATCCACTCATCGCCAAGCGAAAACACATTTGTGATTCTCTACGAAAACGGACTTGTCTGGAGCAATTTTCGGTAATTTTCGCCTTCCGGCGGCCCGGTTTTTGAGCTTTTTGCGGTGTGTGTAGTTTGCTCAATTTGGCAGGTCAAGTGGAGGTCAATGGGGAAAAAAATTGACCAATTTGTGATGATTTGATTAGGAAAAAAAGAAAAGTAATTGGCAGGGAGCAGGGAAACAAAAGAAACAGAAAAACGAAAAATCGAGTTTTGAGGGAAAACAAAGTTTTAAAAAAATTCAAAAATTTTCTCGAATTTTTTTCAAAAAAAAAATTGATTTTTATTGCAGATTGAACGTCAAAACACCTTGCTCTGTGAATTTGAAGGTAAATTTTGCAATTTCACGTTGAAAAGCGTCTTGTGCGTTAGGATAACAAAGAACACGCAACTCACGCACTACTTTTCAAAAATTGCCAGGGAAGTTCAATTTTTGAATGGGCAGTACATCCTAAAGTAATTTTCACTTCCTCTTAAACTTAAAAATTTCCCGGGTTGTATTCAAAAAGTTGTGCGTGAGTTGCGTGTTTTCCATAATCCTGATGTACTGGAAAATTGTGATATAGAAATTCTAGAAAGATTCAAAATCCATAATGAAAATCAAAATTTGAATTTGAAATACACAGAGAACTTGAATTGAAATGCGTCTTGTGCGTTGGGATAATGAGAAACACGCAACTCACGCACGTTCAAAATTTCTTCTACTATAATGAAATTTTTATTTTTTCGAAATTCCAAAGTGACTCTTTAAACGTGGTGCGTGAGTTGCGTGTTTCCCATTATCCAAACGCATCAGACGCTTCTTAATAATTTTCACTGCGGAAACAAGCGGGTAGCATCATTTCGCAACCATTTTTATTCAAAATTTAAATCGTAAAAATCAATCAATAATCAATCAATCGATAAACCCTCTTTCAGATGTTCCCATTCGACTCATTATCATGCGAAATCGTGCTCGAATCCTACTCATTCAACACAGACGAAGTGCGGTTAATGTGGCATGACGTGCCGATAACAATGATGGAAAAGGTTTGGATTATCGATTTTCCAAATTATCGATTGATTTTCAAATGAAAATTTCAGGTGGAACTACCGGATTTCGACCTGATCGGCTGGTCGACTGATCATCAGAGATTAGAGTATCCCAACGGAATTTGGGATCGAGCTAAGGTTTTGATTTATTGATTTATTGGTTGATTTTTGAAAAATCAATATGGATACTAAATACCGCATGCTCCTAGGCCCCGCCCCCTTTTTATATCGATTTTTGCGAAGAAAAAGTAGCAAATTGCAGAATAGGCTTCAAGCAAAGACTGCATTTGTAAGTAAATGTGTTTTCTATATCCAACCTGCCCCGAAAACAAGCCATAGCATGTTCCTATTATTGATTTTGATATTAATTTCCAGAAAAAATTAAAGAAATCAATTTTTTGGAGTTTTGAAAATTTTTTAAAAGTTATCGATTTTTTCGGATATTTCGAAGAAAAAACTAATTTTTGAAATTTTTTTGTAATTTTATTTCTTTTGTATTTTTTTTTCAATGCAAATTTTGTAACACTTTAAACATCGAATTTTATTGAAAATTATCGATTTTTGGGGAAAAGTTAAAATTAATTTTTTAAATTTTTTATTGATTTTTGTTAAAATATATCACGATAACTTGACTTGTCACTTAATTGAAATATGTAATAATGTTTGAAACTATTCTTTTTTTTCGAAATGACAGAAATATCGATTTTTTGAAAATTTTTGCAAATTATCGATTTTCCCCAAAATTTCAACGGTTTTTTTCAATTTTTTCAAATATTTGTTCTAGAAGCGAATACTGCTATGCTATGTCTTTAAAAAATATTTTTTTAGATTTTAAAAATGTGAAAATTTAAAAAAAAACTGGATTAAAAATTTAAAATAAAATTTAAGCTTCAAATTTTTTAAAATTCAAAACTTCCTTCCGTTTCCTTCCCCTCCCCGTCCATATTTTTCCTCCTCCCCCTTAATCCTGAAAGTTTCAAATATTGCATTATCGATCGCTCCCCAATTCCCATTTTCCAGGTCAAATTCACATTCGCCCGTCGCTACGGTTTCTACCTGTTCCAGTCGTACTTCCCCACTTCGCTGACCGTCATCTCCTCGTGGGTCGGCTTCTTTTTCGACGTTCGAAGTGTTTCTGCCCGTATCACTCTCGGCGTCTCTTCCCTTCTCGCCCTCACTTTTCAATTCGGAAATGTCCTTCGACACTTGCCACGTGTCAGTTATATCAAGTGTCTCGATGTTTGGATGATCTTCTCCGTCATTTTCATCTTCTGCACTCTCGTCGAATTGGCCATTGTTTGTCAGTTGAACAGGTGAGGTTTATTGTCGATTTTCAGATATTGATTGTTTTTTTTAGAAATTATTGATTTTTTAAAACTGTAAAACAAAAAAAAAATTCAGAAAAAACATTAAGTTTTTGATTTCTTGAAAATATCTCTCTCTGGAAGCAAAAAATCGATTTTTTTTTCATGAATTTCAGTTTTTTTTCCAATCACTGATTTTCCCAGAACTTGTTATTATCGAGTTTTACATAAATTGTAAATATCGATTATTGAAACTTTCTTATCAATTATTCCAGAAATTTCAAATATCGATTTTTCGAAAATTATCGGTTTTTTTTTTGAAAATTTTGATTTTTGGAAGTTATCGATTTTCCTACTGTAATATTGTTGTTCAAACTGCTATTTTGGGCTTCAAATTTTTCAAATTTCATTCTAATTGTAAATAACAACAAAAAATCAAAATCCCACATCTCCCGCGCATTTTTCCCCTAAAAATTCCCTAATTTCCAGATGGGAACGAGAGCGTCAAATCGGTTCAAAAGTGCTTGGTCACTGGCTGAATCAAATCCGAAAAACGCGGAAAAAGGAGACAAAATCAGATGAAGGAGGCGGTCTGTTGCGCAAGAGAATTCCGATTCTGGCTCAGCTGAAGGCGGCCGCCGATCCGAATTCGGCGACCGCCACGACCACGACGACGGCCATCGGATCACCGACTGATCACAACAACAAAACTGGCAACAATTTCACTTCGGTGAGTAGTCGAAGCATCCCGACGTTTCGCAACCCAATGCTATGGAGTTGAGCGAAGTATTGATTGCAGATCGAGCACGAGACGTTCGCGTACGAGAAGAAGGTCGGTTTGTCGCACCGTCTTCGGCAAATTGTCTATGCGATTTGTCCGCCGGATCGGGATTGGACTATTACCAGTGTGCAGGTAGTTGTTTATTTACTTTTTGGCGATGTTTATCGATTTTCAATATCAAAAATTTTAAAAATTGTTTTTTGGCGCGGGTCTCGCAGCGATTAATTGTAAGCATGCCTTAAAACAATTTTAGGCCATGCATTTTTTCGATTCAACTTTAAAGAATAATGGGAATATAATAAAAAGAAAAGGAAAATTAAGCCCCGCCCAATTGTTTCAGAAAAATGAAAGATGCATTTCCAGACCGATCAATTTTTTAAAATTTGAAAATTATTGATTTTTCTGGAAATTCTGGAAGTTTTCCAATTTTCGCATAAAAATTATATCGCTTTTCTAAAAAAATTTTATAAATGAGAAAATTCAATTTGTAAAAATTTTGCAAATTTTTAATTTTTTCAGAAAAATCGTTTTTCTAAAATTTCGATCAAAATTATCGATTTTTTTTACAGAAAACTGATTTTCTATACCTACAGTTGCCAGTTTTTGAACATCAATTTTTCAAAAAATCGATATTCCAGAATTGGAAAATTATCGAATTTTTGAAAATATTGACTTTTCCGGATTTTTGGAAAAATTAAAAATAAGCATATTTTGCAGGTCGATCGATGTTCCATGATAATGTTTCCCTTATCATTTTTGATTTTCAACGTTGTGTAAGTTATAAGTCAGCGAAAAAATCAATAATCCATTTATCGATTTTTGCAGATACTGGTCAATATATTTCATGAAAATGGATCGTCCCATGTAGATTTGTCCCCCCGAATCATTCCGTCTTTCTCATCGAAATGATGAAAAACGCTGGCTATGCTGATATGCTGATAACAACGAAAATTTCGCATCTAAATATTGATTTTTTTCTCTAATTCCCAAACTTTTTCTCCGGTGTTCACCCCAAAAAATCAGGGTCGCTCTCTCTAATTTTCTCCGCATTTTCTTGTCTTATCACTCGGTTAATTCATTAAAAACAAAACACAGACGAACAACAAACACGATTTGAAAATGAAACAAAAAAACAAAAGATTATAAATATGAAATAAAGTGTAAATCAACAAATATTTAATTAAAGAACAAGAAAAAAAAAAGAAAAAAATCGATATTTATCAAATCGATACCGTCTCCAGAAGTCGTTTTGCCACGTCAGCAAGCTCGGCGAGACGTTCCACGTGGTCTCCGG
>LR563287.1:0-10963 GCA_900536345.3 Caenorhabditis sp. 39 LS-2015 | reverse complement strand
ATGCTCTACTCAGCGGATCTCGTCGAACCGATTCTTGCGTCGAGCAAGCATCTTGACAAAGGATTCTCCTACAAGTTGTTGGAACCGTGGCTGGGTTTGAGTATTTTGACGAGTCGAAAGGAGTTGTGGCGTCCGAAGAGAAAACTGCTGACTCCTACGTTCCATTACGACATTCTCAAGGATTTCCTGCCGATTTTCAATGAACAATCCAAGATTCTGGTACAGAAAATGTGCTGCTATGGTAGAGAGTGAGTTTTTTGAAGAAGTTTTTATTTATATTCCCTGTTTTTAAGAGACAAGATTGACGTTCTCAACATCATCTCTCTTTGCGCACTTGACATAATCTGCGAAACTTCCATGGGAAAATCACTAGGAGCACAATTGGCAGAAGTGAGTTTTTAAGTTTTTCCATAAACTCACCACTTTCTCCAGAACAACGAGTACGTCTGGGCCGTTCACACTGTCAACCAATTGTTTCAGCGAAGAGCAGCGAATCCTCTAATCTGGAATAGCGTTGTGTACAGTCTGTGAGTTGGTTTTTGAAAGTTCAACACGCCAATTAAAATAGACCCAATTTTTAGAACCGAAGATGGAAAAACACACGAGAAGTGCCTGAAGATTCTTCATAGTTTCACCAAGAAAGTCATCGAAGAGAGGAAAGAAGCTCTCGAAGAGTCTGGGTACAAGATGGAAGGACGCTTAGCTTTTCTGGATTTGGTTCTTGACATGGTGAAAAGCGGTCAAATGGACGATGCAGATGTTCAGGCAGAAGTGGACACGCTCATGTTCGAAGGACATGATACCACTGCGACCGGACTTATGTGGGCACTGCATCTTCTCGGAAATCATCCGCACGTCCAGAGAAAAGTTCAGGCGGAACTCGACGAAGTGATGGGAGATGATGAAGACGTTACCACGGAACATCTCTCGCGTCTCAAATATCTGGAATGCACGTTGAAAGAATCGCTGAGAATTCGCCCATCTGTGCCGATCATCATGAGGGAACTGAGCTCAGATCAGGTCATCGGAGGAATCAATATCCCGAAAGGAGTCACTTTGCTGCTCAATCAGTTCCTTATTCATCGTGACCCGGCGCAGTGGAAGGACCCTGAAGTATTTGATCCGGATCGTTTCCTGCCCGAAAACTCTGTCGGTCGCAAGCCATTTGCCTTCATTCCTTTCTCAGCTGGCAACCGAAACTGCATCGGTCAACGCTTCGCTTTGCTTGAAGAGAAGGTTGTCTTGACGCACATCCTGAGACATTTTGACGTTGTCTCTTGTGAGCCGATGCATGAGGTATTCAAAAGATTTCTTCACTCACAGGTAGTTTCTTTTCAGATCCGTCCAAAAATGGAAATTGTCATGCGTCCAGTTGAACCGATCCATATCAAGATCACAAGAAGACGTCCGATTGTGTCGCCGTGATCAGTACGTTTTATTATGTCACTGACTGGTCTGTTTTATATCTATTCAGTCTATAATTTTTAGAAATTTTTTGCATGTTGAGTTCTATATTGCACGAAGCATAAATATTGCTACATGGGATTTGTATCTTTTTTCATCAAGAGCTTCTGAGTTGTTCGTCAGCATCCAGAGGTGGCAGCGGCAACGAGATAACAGTCGGTTTTCCGAAATTGAAAGTGGCATATGGATTATTAGGCAGTCTATCCACTTTCCGAGCTCCAGTCTGTTCAGCGATTGCGATTCTACGATCGAGATCCGCATTTTCTCTGGCGAGTAGATCCATTGCTGGATTGATAGGAGGTTTTACTTCCTCCTTCTTTCCTTCCATCATCTCCTTCCGGACCTGCTCCGTTGCCTCGTTCTCGCGATCCCATCGCTCTTGAGCCAAATTTCTTCGTTTCTCATCGAATTCTGCCTTTTCTTGTTCTCGGTCAACCAACTTCACTGATGGTACATCGTTGCTCCTGCAAATGTAGTTATGAAACATATTTGTTTAAATACACGAAGCTTACGGTTGGCTCTTGATGATATCGTCTCTGGTGAGGAATCCGTTCTTCCTGTACCTCCTCTTCTTCTTCTTGTTCTTCCGACTTCTGTTTCTCAACTGTCGCATGCTCATCCAGTCTCTCGGCGGCGCCCTCGTCGAAATCTCTTCGAATGGATTATCCGATTCTTGTTTCGATTCGAGTTCTTTCGATTTTTCGAAAGCCTCTTCTGTTTCCCTCTCTGAAATTGTTCTCAATTCTTTCCGAAAGCAACCCTCAACTCACTCTTCTGCATCTTCAGCTGCACCCTTCTGAATGGTTCCTTCTTCTTCTCCGCCTCTCCTTCCTTCGGTTCCTTCTTCTCTTCCGTTTCTATTTTCTCCCCTTCCGCAGTGAAAATCGGTTTCCTGTCGAGTTCCTTATCGTCTTCTTCTCGATCTCTCGGAAGTGTTTCCGGCCGTGGAAGTTGTTTTCGGACCGCATCCAGCCTGTCCAACTCCTGTCAATTGTTATCATCTCTTATCAGTCGTTATCACTGCTAATCAATTATCACTAACCTCCAGCGTCACTCCTCCGTATTCCAGATTCGACTGTGCCATCATATTCAGCATAATCGCATCGCGCGGTCTCAAATTCTTGCTCTCGAACCATCCGTGCGGAAACAAAAGAGGCTGCGGAACAACGAGCGGAAGCAGTAAAACGGAGGAGAGAATCACTCGTCGCAAGATCATGTTCGTCTTGTTACGACATCGCGCTGATAGTGATCGAGGTGGGAATTGAGAGACGAATAAGCGAAAGTGCGCCGCGTGAAGTCGTCGGTATCAGGTTCTGCGACGGTGAGGCTACTCAGAACTGGCCGCTATCACGACACATGTTGCCGGTTTCAAACACATTTATTACATTGTTTTTTCTTATTATTATGTTGTAGTTGTTTTCAATTATTGGTCGTCTCTCAGAGAGCAAACCATCTGAGAATCTGACAATATCCTCGAGATAATATACAAAT
This sequence comes from Caenorhabditis sp. 39 LS-2015, assembly GCA_900536345.3. Classification (NCBI taxonomy): domain Eukaryota; kingdom Metazoa; phylum Nematoda; class Chromadorea; order Rhabditida; family Rhabditidae; genus Caenorhabditis; species Caenorhabditis waitukubuli. Next base: position 8,008 of record LR563287.1, on the reverse strand, counting down.
GTACAGGTTACAGGATACACAGAGGGCAAGAGGGGAGAAATTCAGTTCGAGTTAATAATGTACATTAATATTTTTCCAATTGTAAATGTCTTAGACTTATTCTTCTTCATCCGGGTAGTTCTCTCCGATGAATTCAGCAACATAACGTGCTGTGTTGCGTATCGGAGCATGGATTAGGTATTGGAAGTGGAGCGAGATCGGAGGGTTCAGCTCCTCGGGCATTCGGAACAACGTCTTCGCCTCGTCGGGTTTCATTTCCCAAGACGCTTTTCCACTATCGTGCACAACGATTCCAGCCGAGTCGCAGATCACCAATCTGAAGTTTTAGTTTTCTCCCGGATAGCTCATTTAAACATCATACCTGTAGTGAAGCAAATGCTTCGTTCTCAAGTTCACCGAATACGGCGCTTTCTGGTTGAGGCAATTCCTCTTGATGCTAACAGAGTAGTCGTTGATATGGAGCAATAGGTCCACACCAAAGTTGAATCCGATCCATCGCCAGCACTTCTGAAATGAGTTTCTCGTCATGTGAATCTCGCTACTTCCGATGGAATTTGTTACTTACTGGATACGATTCAAGAGATCTTCCGAGTCGGATGCATCGCTTGAAAAACGTCTCATTGCTGATTTCGTCTAACGATCTGAAACCAGAGGTGAGTTTCTGACTCTTCACTCGTCGACTCACTTTGGTTTCTCCTCATTCTCCAGAAGCGACATCCACAACGCGGACGACACCTCGTCAACCAGAATACCGGGAATCAACATGTCCGATTTGACAGCTTTTATGGTTTCAGAACAAGAGAAGAAGTGCTCCATTCGGAGACAAGAGAACACATCCGAGTACTTCTCAAAGATGGCATTCGGTGGTTGGCGTTTGAAAAATTGAGAAGAGTTGTGCGAGAAGATCTCGGGGCTGTCGTCCAATCGACAGTCCGGATTCTCGTTCATGTATATCCACTGAAAGGTGACTTTTCGAAAACTAGAAAGTGAAATGGAAAACTCACCAATTTGACCACCTTGTACATATCGAATTCTCCTTCGATAATCAGAAGGTCTGGGGAAGTGAGCAAATCGAGTAGCAACTGCCGATCGACTTCTTTCAGTTTCTCTTTGACCAACATGATTCTCCAGAAACTTTGAAGCAACAACTGCATCGACTTCTCTCGAACATTATCCATTCCATATCTAGTCGAAAGATCATAGAATCGAACAACGTTGTCCGTGCTCAACGCGTCGATCATCATCTCTCCACACCGATCCGTCACACTTTCCAGAAGAATATACGACGCGGCAGCTACTGTCGGCTCGATTTTCTCGAGATCAATTTCGATTTCATTGTGATACAGACTGCCGAGAACGGCGTGCAAGCCGTCCGCATTGATGTTCGGATCGGTGATTTCCATTGGAAGACGGCCGCATTTCGAATCTTTCCAATCGCCGCCGAGCATCGTCTCGAAAAACTTTGCCTGCTTCAGATACAATTTGTGCACTTTCCATTCCCTCCCACACGCTGAAATCGTGATATCCGAGTCTTCGCCCTGCAAAATCAAAATTAGAATTAGAAATTCAGAAGTTTCTGACTGACCTGCAGAAAGAGCTTTTCGTAGACATACGCGCAAGTGTTCAACTTGGCCACTTTCTTCGATTCCTTCTCCGTTTCCGTGTCCGCTTTCCGTTTTCTGCTTCGTCGGGGAGTGTCTCTTTGCGGCTCGAAGACATCCATGACTTGATGATCCGGGACGTTCGGAAGAGGATCCCGGGAAGGTGTGCGGGAGTGTGAACTACCCATTTTCTGGAATATTACAGATTTAAAATGGTTATTTAGTTCCATAAAACAGACGAAAATAACGAGAGAAATTTAATTAGGCAATATTTTAAAAATATCCAAAATGCGCGCTTTTCAAGGTGAAAATAGTGTCCCAGCAGCAGTCAGCTGACTGGTCAATGAATGAACAAGAGGGAAAAGAAGGAAACAACACCGGATTCGTCTCTCCTGCAGGTGGGTGCATGAAGCAGTTCCCCGCCGGACTGGTCGAGTTAATCCGAACCAAAAGGGAGAAATGGAGAGGGAAATGCATTGGAAACCATGTGAGAGACGGGAGGGACGAGCGGTAAACACATGGTTGAAATGACCACTGCGTTCGGGTGGGGAGAGAGAGCGCTCTCCGTGAAACGCAGACACACAGACACTTGATGCGGCGCAGAATGTTTTCATTGGAGGAACAACGTGTAAGCTGGAGCAGCAAGAGCTTGAAAATACATACAAATTATTACGAATCGCGAGATTAGGAAATTATAATATTACTGATTTTTGAAACAACATTATGGATTGGTGAGAGCGATTTCGACGGCGGTTTTCGAGAGTTGATCAAGCCAGATAAGGTTCGAAGTGACTCCGAGTCCATGAGTGGCACAAGACAATTGGTTCATTTCCCGGTTGAACTTGGAATCGTCGGTGGAAACTGCTTCGATGCAAGTGATCGGGGGAACGAAAGAACTGAATACACTTTCGAGCGCCGAAACACAATCTCTGAAAATAAATTTTTTTAAATTATTTGCTCATCAATTTGACTTACGCAAGATCTTGTGCCTCATTGTTCACCGCATGCTTAATTTCGTCTCTAGCAGTTAGACTCTCTGCAATGACTTCGTCTCGAATATCGTCGCAGGGATAGTGCTTGTCCGCAATTTTATGCAGATCTTTTGCCAAATGCAATGCCTCCGCTTCGCACAGTGGCAGAATTTTAGTTTGGTGAACTTTCTGCAGACGATTTATCGGGCACTCGACTCCCACGTCTTCCAGCTTAGCCCGCATCAGCTCCCCACCGTTCTTGGTCTTTGGTCTAAAAATGATTTTATTGCCGCCTAGTCAATACCTTTTCCCACCTTCTGAGAGTAAGCTGAAGGCTAGAGCTGTTCAGTTCTTCGACTCCGTTGACTCGTCGTTTAATTTCTTTCTTTGTTATTATATAATGCAACGGTTTCAACCCGGGCATCAGTCTTCCCTGAACTTTCTCAAAATGTTCATTGATAGTAGGACGTGTCGTAGTCCATACGGATGAACCAAACTCCAATTCGCTTTTTCTCGGCACCCAAAACTTGAACTTATCACCCTTCTCATCCAAATCATCGCCTTCTTCCCCTTCAGAAGATTCGATATTGACTTCTTCTTCTGGGCCACCTGGGTGAGGTGAAGCCTTCCGTTTTCTTCGTTTCCGAGGCGCCTCTTTTTCAAGAACCCGTAGGAAGTCCTCTCTGGGATAGACTGGCTTGTAAGCTTCCTCAATAGTTTTCACGAGAAGATGACTTGGAGGCAATTGTTTGATTGGCTGGATAATTTGTGGTATTCGGATCGGCACATGGGAGATTCCTGGCATATTGAGAGACAAATAATTTTGAAAGAATGAGCTAGTTTGTTGGTCCATTGTTGGTTATACCCGGATCAAACTGAAAAACTGAAATTTCCAATTAAATATGTAAAATTAGAGAAGAAAGTACGGTAACAAGGCGGAATTCTCGGCAGAAAATGAGAGATTGACTGCGATGAGAGAGAGACGGGAGGGGGAAAAAGAAATAGAGCGCGGTGGTTTCTCTGCCATCGGGTTTCTCATTTGAAAAGGCTTACATTTATTTTAAAAGCTCCGTACTATTTGAGTATTTTCCATATGAAAATTATTAAATACTTTCAACCCTTTTTTTAAATGTTCTGCACCATTTTGAAAAAAAACGTCTTCCATGTTGGTCTGTTTAAAATTTTCACATCATTAGCTTAAAAAATAAAAGGTCTATGCACCAAATATGCATTTGAAACAAATTAAAAAGTACGGAAAAACTGTAAAAATAAATTTAACCACAACAAAATGCGCAAAGCAAAAATTCAAATTTGCAAACTTAAATTTATGTCTTTGCGGGACCCACGTAACATTTCAGACCATGTGCCTTTAATTGCAGGTTTTCTCTTTTTATTTTTTTCACAAACAATTTTTTTTTCAGATTTTTTAATAATACGGAATCATTTAACTTTACAAATTACAGAATATGGGCGAGCCTCTCGACTTGTCGAAAGTAACCATGATAACGTTCATGAAACGAGACATCTTGCAGCAACTTTGCGATATTCTCGACACCGACAACACTTGGGAAACCATAGGTATATTCATTTTTTTAGATCGCTCTCTATTTTCAAGTTTTAGCTCCATACATGCCTGGAATACAGCTACGAGACGTGGAGGGCTGCAAACGATACTCGAGTTTCAACAAAAGTCCGTCGAAACTGTTGCTGAGAGTATGGTGCGCCAAAGGTTACACAGTCAATCATCTGTATCAGCTGTTCGCGAAAACAAAACTCATTAGGCTTATGCGGCTAATTAAACCAGAAGGTTGGTTTTTTCATTGCAGAGTCAAGAAGTTTACTCAAATTTTAAATGTTTCAGTAGACGAAAAATATCACCACCTGGAGAATAAAGTGTTGAATTCCTCGAAAAGGTCAAGGCCACTGCCGCCAGGTTCGCAGAGTGCTTCGCGATTGAAGAAGTCCGAATCGAAGGAAGCGTCTCCGGCACCGACACAGTCGTCATCGTGAGTCTTTTTCTTAAATCTTGTGCGGTTTGATTATTTGTTAAGTTTAGATCAGCTACAACAAGCGATCCACTCCGGATTGCCATAGAAGGCACATTGCCGGTGACCTACTTTGAACTGCTCGAAGCAACGAATGGTTTCGCGGCGAACGCGGTTATTGGAAAAGGAGGATATGGGGTTGTGTACAAGGGAGAGCTGAAAGCGACCGGTGGAATGGTGGCTGTGAAGCGGATTCTAGCTGGAAATGATGCTTCTCCTAATGGATCGAAAGTAGAAAAAGAGCGGTTACGACAAAGCTTAACCGAACTGCGAACTTTGGCTCGGTTCCGTCACGATAACATCCTCCCGATCTACGCGTATTCATTGGAAGGCCCGGAACCGTGTCTTGTCTATCAATTCATGGCAAATGGATCATTAGAAGACCGATTACTTTGCAGAGTACGTTCAAATAACAATAATGAAACCGAACTGTCCTTTTTCAGAAATCAACACCACCTCTCACCTGGTCACAGAGAAGAGAAATCAGTATCGGAGCAGCTAGAGGACTCCTTTTCTTGCATTCGTTTGCGAAAACTCCAATCATCCATGGCGATGTTAAAACAGCAAATATTTTGCTCGATAAGCATTTGGAGCCGAAACTCGGAGACTTTGGGCTTAGCAGAGATGGACAAATCGAGGTTGAAGCCACGGAGAAGTGTCCTCTCATTGCGTCACATATCAAGGGAACTCTTGCTTATCTTGCTCCGGAGTTCATCACTTCAAAGATTCTGACGACGAAATTGGACGTATACAGCTACGGAATCGTTCTTCTCGAGATTGCTTCCGGACAAAGGGCGTATTCTGATACCCGAGAGCCACGTGCTTTGGTGGAGTTCTGTCAGGCGAACAAGGAACTCGCGACTTTCAAGAAACAATCGCTGAGAGAAATGCTCATGGACAAAAGGGTTTCTGGGTTTGCGAACGGTATGATTTTGGTTCCGCTAAGATTATTCAAAATTTGAATTTTTTTAGAATCAGAAGGACTCTTCTTTGACGCTCTCATTCAAAATGGTCTTTCTGGAACTCACAGCGATCGAAAACAGAGACCATCGATGGCTGAAATTGTTCAGTTTCTATGCCGTGTTCCATAGTAAGAAGTAACCAATGTACATGTTTTATTTATACTCTGCCTATCTTGCCCAATAAATGTTTTTTTCTAGATGATATATTTTGTTCTTTTTTATTCCTCCCCGGTTTGATCATTCCCTATAACAATCCTTGTTTTAAAAGAGTCCAATATTTCTCAATTCTCAATTACATTTCAGAGATGGACCCGGTCATCCGGTTCCAATGTCGGGACAGCAACTTGACTATCTACGTCATCCAACCGTCGGAGCGCCTCACCATCTATGGATCTTGCTCTATTTTGTGTTTAGGTAACTTTTCATTTTCTATTGAAACGCCTTCCGAATTTCCAGCTGGTAACGCGACGATCAACGACTTCACCCTGCCATGTGTCTCCTGTGACGAAGCGAACTTTCTCAAAATCTCGGCCCCTCAGCGGATGGACGTTCCAGCGATTCTTCAAGTGGGAAACAGCGGTGCCAACTACAAGCACACTCGTCTCAAGTTCCGGTTGAAAGAAGTCAGTCCGCAGAGCTACGCACAGATCATGGAAACGATCGGCGCGACGACACCGGCTGTTCTGATCTTCAACAAATCTCTGGATGTTGCCGAAGAGACTGTTTCGGGGATAATTCCGGTAACGCAGACCTTCCACCGCATGCCGTATTTCCCTGTTTCCAGAACTTCCTTCTCAACTCGTCACTGCTGTCTCAAGTCATTCTGCCGCCGTATTACCACACGACTCGAGAGGATTTTGCTATCTTACCGCTTGATGAAGATACCAAACTGAGATATCACCTGGATCAGTTGAACAATTTCAGAAGTAAGTGCCGAGACGAAAGCGTTCCCTATAGTTTTGTTCAGAAGACGGACAGCGAACTTCCATTCTACCATTCGGTCACAAAGGTGCAGGAAAGTCGAATTTAATGAGAAGTCTGGTCAATCGATGTCTGTCCCGGTAAGTAATTGACTGTAGCCGTCAGAGTACCAGTTTTTCAGTGGATATGAAACTGTTTACGTTCTCGACTGCGACATTGGACAGAGCGAATTTACCCCGAGTGGATGTATGTCTCTGAACAAAGTGACGAAACCGCTTCTCGACAAACCGTATGGTCATCAAACCAAGGGGATATTCCAGAATGCTTGGTTCCTTGGAGATATCTCCGTTCAGTCGAAAGACCGTTATCTTGTTAGTAAACCGATGACCGAATCAAACGAAACTGATTCTTTCAGGACGTATTCGCGGATTTGTGGAACAAGTTCAAAGCTCAGAGTGAGCCCGGTGCAGTCTGTGTAATCAATACGATGGGATGGGTAACCGACAAAGGAGCTCAGATGCTTGACGGCATTCTCCAAATCGCGGAACCAGAACTGTGCATCGAGATCTATAGAGATATGACAGAGGCTCGGTACAATTTTCCAGCAAAGTTCCGAAAGAGTCTTATTCAAATATTCGCTAACAACTCGACTGGAGTGGTTGGACAGCAGATTCACAAGAGACTCCCTGCTCATTTGCATCGGGATCTTACCACTATCGGCTACTTTTCTTCGGTTCTCCCGAGACCGTCTCTTGTCAGTTTCCCCAGAGTCGTACCATACAAGTTGAAGTTCCGGTATGTAATTTGCTGTTTCTTTTGAAGTTTTTGTCATGTTCCTACTCAGAAACACTACAATCTGTGTTCCAATTGATCTCCTCGTCGAGGACTGTCACATCTTCTCCTCGATAAACACACAAATCATGGCGATTTGCCTTAATAACACTGGCTTAGAGACGCGGAAGTTGTGCGGAAAGGAGGAAATGCCGAGTTTGTGTGTGGTTAGAGATGAGTTCCCGATCCTTCAATGCCTCGGATTTGGAATCGTGCGGAGTGTGAACGTCGAGGAAGGCTTTATATATCTGGTTTGTCCATTCGACCTGCGAGAACTCGAAGAACCTCCGATTCTGGTTCGAGGAATGCGAATTCAGACGCCGTCAATGTTCTTCACTGCGGACGTGAGTTGCTTCTTTTCTTTGAATCGAATCTTCCTTTTTCAGCCATACAGCCGTTGTCCCTATGTGTTGAATCTTCCGGAGAAAGGGAGCAGTTCTTCGAATAAAACGGATTGTCTCTACGAGCCAATGACTAATACCACCCAGTTCAAGAGGAGCCGTAAGCTTTAGGTGTTATTTATGATTTTCTGAATGTATTCAGTATTCTTGTTGATCATTAAAATTGTTGTTTTTATTATTATTTTTTATATGCTATAAATTGGACTTTAAATGGGGTTTATTAAATAGTTAAGAATGATTGATACAATTAATACACCGTATTCTGACTTGATTTCT
>LR563286.1:71068-82535 GCA_900536345.3 Caenorhabditis sp. 39 LS-2015 | reverse complement strand
GGAGATGCCGGAAGCAACGGAGCTCCAGGACAGCCAGGAGCACCAGGAGAGGACGGAGAGGATGGCGCTTCGGGAGCCTCCGGAGCTTGCGACCACTGCCCACCACCACGCACCGCTCCAGGATACTAGATTTACTCTTTCTGTCTTTCATTCTTTCGATAAGGAGTATCTCATGACTGATGTAGGATACGGCACAATAAACCGTTCAATTAGACTCTCTTCCTCAATTCTCTCCGTTTCTCAATGTTTCTTCTCCTAAAAACGTACCCTTTTTGGTGGTCGACCGACCCGCTTAGCGGCCCCACCGCTTCCTGTCTGCGAGCCTCCGTCGTTCGTCAGTTGCATTGTGATGCGCTCTTTCTCGCGCGCATTTCAATGAAGTCTACCATCATGCAACCGCCGTCCCTCCTCCTCCTCCTCTTCTTCTTCTTCCTTCTTCCCACAAATGTCACATTCCTTATTTCCATATTTCAGCGGCTAACCCTTTTTGATGTGGTGCTTCTGCTTGCTGCCGTCCGACCACCGACACTGCTCAATGTTGCCAAATGTTTCATTTCGGACCCCCTGCCATCCGATTGTTTTCTCTTGTTTTTTGAGTGCTCCCCCCTTTTTCTTGTTTCCTAACCCATCTCTCCCCGACGTTTCCCGGTTGTACTGAGTCACAAAGCAAGGGCAGCTGGGTGCACTAAAACAAGTCATAAACTCGCGCCCTCTGGAATTATGACTTTAGTGTGGCCACAAGTCCGTGCCAAAGACACTTTTCGTTCTCCGGAGACAGCCGAATGAAAACGAAAAAAGAATGGAATCAACAAGCGAAACCGTGACAAGAGAGGCGATGTTTGTCCTCTCCGGCGCGATTCGATCCGAACCGTATCCGCCTCCCCGTCGTGTTTGCCTATGCAAATCAAATCAGTCGTTCGTGTTTTGCTACATCAACAGCCCCATCGAGAAGATCCTGCTGGCATTCCCGGATCCGAATTGTGCCATAAAGATTGGCATCAGCGGAGCACAGAACACGGCTCCCTCCGTTCTCGGTCCCCGAACGACTCTTAAGTTCGTCGTCGCAATTCATTCTGAGAACGGTGCTTGGCTTGGTTCCATCTGCAAAAAGTGCATGCACACATCCGTTTTCTTCCCGCTTCTTCTTATTTTCTTCTTCTTCTCCCCCAATTCTTCCAATATCATTGCCCATCCATCTGATGTTTCCATATTTTGACGGCTCCCCGGCTAGCTCCTAATCGCAGTTAAACCTCGTCACTCTTCCACTCCCGTATATGTTCGAGATTGTCAAGATTGATAAGGCGGAGTGAAGGGCGACGCAAAATGCTGAATGTTTCGACACTTCTCCAAGTGCATTTTCGTAAAGTCAACTGTGGTTCTATTTGGGTTCTTGGTTGCTAGTTTTCCCTTCTCGGGCCGTTGCGCAACACCCGCTTGCCATCCGACATGTACCTGTTCCCGCAGTCATTTGTCATCTCCCAACACACTGATTTCTTCTTCTCTTTCCTTCCGATCACCCGTGTTTTTGTCGCCCTCGCGTGCCCGCCGCAGCTTCGACCACTTGTCATGTCATCGAGATGAATGAGGTTAGGTCGTGTTGGTTGCAGCATCCACTGACCACCCCTCCCCCCGCGCATATCATCAATCGCTTCATTCGTTCGGTTGTTCCTTCTCGCCTTCGTGCCGAGATCCCCAGTTGTCACCACGCAGGCGGCCACATAAAAGAGTGCCTTCTGGGACAAGCTGTTCCCGACTGACAGCTCGTAACCCGGGGAGAAAAGAAAAGAAAGGACCACACGGGCGGTTTATGACAACTTCTTGGATCACCTCGCTCGTTGCTGCAGTGTCATCTAATCTTCGGCGGCTCGTCGTCGTCTTCCTGCTCCCACTCCGCTTCGCCGCTCTCCGAAATGTATCCGTTTTGAATAATTGCCTTCTTTCAAACGCCAAGTTTCGTTTCGAAACCAAACGGGGCAGAGCAGAGGGCTCTCCTCGCGCACAGCTATTCAAATCATTTTCGCAGTGGGGGGCCGAGAGGACAAATCAGAGGGCAGCAGCAGCAGAAGAAGAAGAAGCAGTCGGGTGCCGCTAAAGGACCCTAAAAACTCATTCTGATGCTAATAGAGTTCCTCGGTCTTGGCGGCCTCAAGGCTCGTTCGGACGAACAATCCATGGTCCGCTTTTAATCAAAACACGGAGAACAATACGTATCACCTGCACGGGCGGCCTCTTTCACACCGTCCATCCGCTTCTATTCAAAACTTCTTCTTCTCGCCAATCACTCATCACTTTTATACAAAACAAAACAAAAAAGCGCTCGTCCAATATTTGCAAAGCATAAACCGTTACTCTTCTCCCTTTCCAAACTGTCTTCCTCTCGCCCCTTTCGTTTCCTTCGAAGTAGGTCGGGAAGTGATAGATGATGGATGATTTCCATTGAATCCGTTCATGCCTCCCAGCTGTTTTCTGAGGTGTCCCCGTCCCCTATTCCGTCTGTTCACGGCATCAAAACCCGCCACTCTTTTATATACATAATTGTGTGTTTTCTCCCCCATTCCGCAGTCGTTTTCGTTTACTGTTCAAGCCTCTTTCACCACACCTCTCGACTGACTTTGTTCTCGTCAATTGTTGCCAATTTCATATTCCCATGTTGCCTTTGACTTCCTCTGAAAGTGCTTTGTCTCTTCTCATTACCATTCGAGGAGTATTGAGTCACAATTGACAAGTATTCGAGAAGTTCTGTTTCGAAATCAAATGTTTGTTTTTCAGTATTCACCGAAAAGTTCTATAAGATTTCACAATAGAATCTGAGTTTCTAAAAACCCGCGAGAGTTCTCCAAAATGAAACTGCGTATTTGGTTCCAAAGATACACTGAACATCTCGAATTCCCACAATCAAATGACAGTTTCCAACGCATAAATTTTCTATATGCGCATATTTTATCTGGGCTTTTCAAACATGGAAAGCAGATAATCACATGTTCCTGGGGCTCAACGTGGAACACATTTCCGCTGAAACAGCTTGTGCTTCGGAAACTGAACTGTTCAACTGGACATGTTTCCATACAAATGTTTATTATTGTTGCAAACAAAGTTATTGCCGCCGCCGCCTCGGTGTTTTCACCTGCAAAAGCCGATTGTGATAGCGCAGTCTGAAAACATAATGACATGGTGCAGTGCGGTACCAACCGACTGCATGAACTTTCTTTCGCTCACACTTCCAATTCGCCCGACCGACATTGTGATTAATCCGTTTCGATTCGCTACTCGTTCCAAAGTTCCATTCCTTTTTTTTATTCAATCTCCCAAATGCACTGCACTCTTCCCATTCCATCTTCATAATTATTGCAAGTTGTCCGTTTCTGCTCGCTCCTCCTCCTTCTCCTCCTCCCCTTCTTCTTCCCTTTTCCTCGCCTTTCTTCTTCTTTTTCTCTTCGGTTTTTTGTTCGTTGTCACACTCTTTCGAGCACCTCTTGTTGCTCCTCTAGTACATACTAGTTGAAGCCGACGACGTGACCCCTGCCGTCGTCGGCCGACGAAGAAGACGAAGAAGAAGAAGAAGAAGTCCTTCTATTCTTTTCTCACCTCTGCGCCTTCTGCACTTTTGGAATATTTTACTTGTCCTCCTCTCCCCTCCTCTTCCGGTCGCCCGTGTCCGTCATTAGGTCGTCTCGGACCAATTCAAATGATCGTCAATCGTTTCGTTTGCTCCAGATTTCTGAACTTTCCCATCTGAACATCGTGATTTTCCGTGCCCTCATCCCCCGATGACCAGATCTTTTCTTGATAGCCAGAAAAACGAGACACGACGTATAAACTCATGTTTATGCATCTCTCTCCACCTATGCTCCAGAATTGTTTGCGTTGGCTTCTGCCCAAGTGGTACCGTCTGCCGGGCCGTCCGTCTCGTATTGCCAGCCTCCTCCTCAAGAGCAGACCTACAAGCAGTCCGAGTGCCAGGTGTGAATCGCTCCTCCCCCTGTCCTATTTTCTCGTCGCTTCGTCGTCCCTTCCTTCCGTTTTTCCGCGATAATTGGCTGAATATATATCGGGTGACAAGACAAGAGGGCCCGGCCCCGAATCCTCGTCTCTTTTCTATCAATTATTCACCTAGGTATGTCTAATTTGCCCTCCTCGTGTACGAATTCCGAAGCACTCTTCTGCCTTTTCCTCTTCTCCTTCCCCCTCCGATTTGTTTATCCGATTTCGTTTTTCTTCTAGCCACTTTTTGGCAGTCGTGGTCCTTCTCTTCCATCTCTCTCGCAACGAACATCTGCGGTTTCTTGAATTTGTTTGTTTATATTGGCCTTCTTGGTTCCTCTTCTCCAACTAATTGCCACGTCATGCCTACTGACAACTTGTTCTTCTTGTTCTTCTTTTTCTTCTTCTTCTCCTTCTATGTCTCTCGGCATCTTCTCCTTCTCTCAAGCACATCAAAGACTCCAAAATCAAATTTTCGTTTGGGTTATCGTCTCTTCTGAGAGCCTTCGTCCGGCCGGCCACTCTGCGGTCCCTCTCCTTTCCCGTCTTCGTCATTATATTTGTCGCGCCCTCTTGAAAAAATATGAAGAAATTTCATCGCCATCTTATTCCATCTATCTCTAATTTGCCAATTCGTCTTCTGTTTCTTCGTTTTTCTTTCTCATAAACCGCCAGAAATGCTCTCAAATTGCTCCGAATTCCCCCACTGTGCCACTCGTTCATCGTTCTTCTCCCCCTTCGTGCAACATTGCCTTCTTCTTCTTTTCTTCGTCGTCCTCCGCTGCGCCGCCGCCGCCGCTACAACAAAATGTTGCCTTTTGGGTTTTGGAGATTTCCCGAAAGTTTCCGCCACGAAAAGCCTCTCATCGCTGTGTTTCTGACACTTTTTGAACGGCTGCATATGGTGCGAAGAGGAGACGCAGAGAGAGGGCATCATTGAGGCGATGATGAGACAGAAAGGCTCTCCGTAGTTGGAAGTTGCTGGTTTCTGAAGGAGCAATCGGATAACCTATGTTCTTAGAAACAGTTCGATCATCTAAGATTCTTTCTGGATATTGGGCGAGCTACAGAAGCGTTTGCAAGTCGCAATCTGTCGTTATCTTGAGCAAACAGCATTCTCAATTTATCATTGCTTTTCATAAATAGTTTTTTTCAAAAGTCTCTCACAATTCGGAATTTCACGTTACCTTCTGAACTTCTGAATCTTCCCCCTCTTTCATGCTTAACTTCTCGATACTAGTCTACCCTAAACCGTACTCATCCACCCGTCCGTTTCTCTCTATTTCCGCAATCCATCCATCCCACCTGTTCCCAACTTCGAATCAGAAACCATTCCCCTATCACAGATCCTTCTTTTCCATTCCTCCTCCCTCTTTATCCTGTCCATTAGTTTTGATGAATTGCCAATTCCACGCCTTCTTCCTCCCCCGAAGAATCCATCATTCGTTCGTTTCCGCCCCTCCTTCATCTTCCTTTCCGACTTTCCACTTTTCTTTTCCATTTCAGTTTCTTCCCAAAAATAATGAGCCCTCGATTCCTCCCCTCCATGACAGCTTTTCTGCGCCATTCTTTGCTTTTCCATTCGATTGAATTCATTCCTCAAAGGTGCACTTTTCGTTCTTCCCTCCGTCGTCCCAACGGTCATTATCATCGCCCCGCCACAGCTTCTTCTTCTTCTTCTTCTCCTTCGGGCCGTCCGTCTTTTGCTTGTTCGATACCATGCCATTATCCTCGCGAAGACACATCCTCCCCGTCTTTTTCTCGTCACGCCCTCTTTCGCTCCTCGTTCATTCTGACACGCACCTACACTTTTTCCGTGGGACCCACCAGCCTTCGGAACATTATATTGTCTCTAGAAGAAAGAAAGTCCACGAAGAAGTTGTTCTTCCCTCCAGACTTCTTTCTCCTTCTCCTCCTTCTCCTCCTCCTTCCAACCCAACCCAATACAATTTCGGACATAATGTAACATTCAGTCAAAACATTCGGCCCGCGTCCCGGACATGGTCAATATTTCTGTTCCCGCACCACACACTTCTCAAGTGTTTTCTGCACAACTTTCGCTTCCTCCAGATTTCGCAGCTCCTTCTTCTTTTTCTCCTGAAGGCAACTCTTTATGTGTGTTCTGTTCGACGCACTGCACACCATGTTTCTTTTTTTAGGAGGAAGGTTTCTGGCGGAACTCTGTGCACTTTTGATTAAGTTTTGGACGTTTCTATTCTGGGGATGAGGAAGTCCTTTTTCGATTCGTCCACTTTCTTCAGAACCTTCTCTCACGAAGGTTTTAATATTGAGTTGATGGATTTTGTGTATAGAAAAGAGACTTTTAAGGAACCAGATACCTTAATATCAAAAATCACGTTGTCCCTCAACATTCAGCTGTTAGTAATCCAGTCGCGAGCTCTACTTTGTTTCCAAGTTTCCATAATCTGAGAAGACAGATGCTCCTAGTATAGCTCACCCGCAACCCCTCCATATCAACCTTTCTCATCTCGATCTCCATACTCTTCCCCCCATTCACCCCAACTTCTTGCCAATTTGCCACCAATCGGCCATCAACACCTCCCCTTTCACTACTAAAAAACACAATGTCTAAACAAGAAAACAACGTTTGGGGAGGTGTCGGGAGGTAAACATGACCTGCGCATTCATTCTCCTTATCACCCCGCCACTTACACGAACAGCACACCTTTTTCGCGTAATATCAATAAAACTGTGCAGCAACGGGCGATACCGATTGCGTTGCGAACGGGCGGGTCGAGTCGTTCATTGCTCTCTTCTTACCCGTTATGGAGTGATCCTTTCCTTAACTTCTTCCTTTTTCTCCTACCCTTATCCCCTTTCTTCCTCTTCTAATCCATTCCAATTTTGCAGATAAATGAGTGTTCCATCGCCAAAGTAGACGTCGCCCACCGTTCCGGAACACTGCCACATCTCCATCTCTTCGCGTTTGTTTCAAGGTGAGCCCTTCATTCTCTTTTCGCTTTTCTCTTCTCTTTTTCGTTTTTTTCGTTACGCGCCGATCACAGAACGACTTTCACCTGTTGGCTCCTCCCAGCCATCAGCGCCATCTGAATTCCATCTGAATTATTCACCCTCAACTCAACTTCTCACCCTTTTTTGGGCAGAGTTTCTAGTGTGGATTGTTTGGAAGAGAGAATGTGTGGGCATGGGTCCGTTTGCTCAGACTGATGTCCTTCGATTCATCATCCAAATTAATCGAGCGCAGGTGTCACCGTCTCGCGAGCTTGGCTTCTCTCTCTCATCTATCAACTTTCTTGTCTTGTCGTCCTGTCTCCAGACGAGTTCATTCATGCTTTTTCTCGCTTTTTTGAATGCTTCCCTTGAGAATTGCTTTAGTTCAAAGGTTTCGAGGCACTTTAATTCCAAGATTTGGTAGGTTCCCACCTTTCGAAAAATATCCGTTTTTGAAATTAATTCCTGATTCCAATTCTTCCTAATACTGAGCAGAAAGCATCAAAGTCCGAGAAGTGCAGGGGACAGTGCTCTCCCTCTGCCTCCCACTTGGCCTTTTCTGCTTGACCCATTTCGAGTTTTTTGTCTTTCAATTTATCACTTTTTTGTTGCGAAGGTGCCATTCTCTCTTGAGGCCGATTGATCTGCAGAGGCTGCCTTCGGAGGGCCATGGCGGTCCGGTGGCCGATCCATTCATCATCGTCTCGTCAGCCACCCATAGACACTTTCTTCTTCGTCCACTACCACTTCCGGCGCCCCTTCACCAATTCCATGCATTTCCATCTTCGGCACCAGGAGACACACTTCCGATAATAATTATCAAAACGAGCGCGCCACGAATTGATTCAATTAATCCGTTCCTCTCCCTTTCCCAAATCTGTTTCCGGTCGGCTCTCCATCTCGATATCCTCGTCCAGATTGAGCCCTGACTTTTGGCGACCCGTAACTTTTTATTTTTATTTTATTTCTATTTTTCATTTCGTTCCGTCGACGCCGTCACCTCCTTCTCGCGACCCATTTATGGCTGCCACCTATTCTCGCTAACTTTTCGTGGAAAGGTAATAATACCTGACTCGTTTCTCCTTTTCACTGTTAGCGGAGCCATACTTTTTTGTTCAGCATTTGTTAAATCTCTTAACGAATCCGGAAGAAGGTTTTTATTAAATCAGCAATAGAAGAGTTAGGAACCAATGGAGGTGGCGAGAAGAGCAAGTACTCGAATCAATTATGCATGCCTCTTCGCTCTCCCACTTCCACTTCCTCTTATAATTATCAGTCGTGGGGATTCATTCGAAGCGATGGACGATGACGAGTCCATCTCCATCCCGCTTCCTGATTAAGGCCATTTAGCACGTCATGCTGAAACGATAGGCGGAACTTGTTCAGAATTCCAAGTTTTCAGGGATTCAGAATTCGACATTCCTCTTCCTTTTCTCTTTCCTCTTGCTGTTCTTTCCGTTCCCTCGCTCCCTAAACACCTCAAAAATGCGCGAACACTGAGTGACAGATGGCGAATTAGTGCCACCTCACTTTATATGCTGGAATTCTTTCTTTTTCGGAGGAAAAGAACGTAAAGAAAAGAGGAAGAAGAAGAAGAACAAGTTGGCAGCATCCGTCCCCAGAGAAGATCATAAAATGACGAGTTCTGCGTTTTGTCAAGGTTCGCTGATTTTGATTTCGAAACGGAGCCAATCTTTTGATTAAATACCTGATTCCATTTGAAAATTGAATTGAATTCAGTCGGATATATATGAAGAAATCCAAGCGCAAACTACGACTCCCCCGACTTTTTCTCGAGCCAAAAGTTCTTCGACAAATTATGAAATTATGTAGATTGAGTCCTTCCGCCTCATCTTCCTACGCGTCTTCTTCCTCTCTTTCTTCCTTCTTTTCTTGTTTCTCAAATCTCCGAATCAGTCGATTCCTTCCTTCCCGCTCTCCTTCTCCTCCTTCTCCTCCTTCCCCACCGACCGCCGCCGCGATTATTATGAGGCTGGCGCTTCCAAATTCAATTTCAGAAGTATCGCATTCTCGGTCGGGCGGCTCAACGAATCTCGGAGCCAACTCACACATATGATATGAGTCTAGTTAGTTTCGGTCCGCCCGCCCGTCGGTTGTGTTGTTTCGCTAACGACCTTCTTCCACCCCCACCCGCACCCGAAATTCTGCATCAACAACACCTTCTTCTTGATGACGTTTCGCGCCCTCTCGAGTTTCTCTTTTGGCTCCTGCCGCCGCTCCGGCTTGATGTCATTTGTGTTATATGTTCCGAAGCAAAGCACTCTCGTCCTGTTGCCCTCATCGCGCGTTCTTCTGTCTTTCTTCTCCTCCAAATGCAATTTTCATCCGGGGCGCGACGCCCTTATCCATCTTTTCCCCAACTCTGCGTCCGGTCAGTACCAGAATCCTTCCTCTGCGCCCCTCAGGTTCTGTTGTCAGTTCTCTCCCTCTCCTTCGTCTAAGCCCTACACGCGGAGAAGCTCGTTCGCCTTGCCCCATTGTCGCACAAAAACATTTAATGAATAAAATATGACAGTCAACGACACCTCAGCTCGAGCACGGGGAGAAGCAGAGTTACTCGTCTCGCTGCAGCACATCGCCAGGCTTTCTGTCTCGACGAGTCAACATTCCCTTTCATTACTGTATTATATCTGAAATCCATGATTTTCTGTTGATATTTTTCTCATCATAGATCCCTAATTCGAATCAACTGCTTCCTTCCGGCGGGAGGGCTATCATAGCCCACTGGCGGGTCTCACAGCCACCATTTGCATCCTCATTCCACTTTTCCGTATCTCCGATCAATCCAAGTGATTTTTTGCTCTTGAAACATTGATTCTTTGCCAAAAACAAACAAAAAACAAATCTGCGGCATATAATCGGTCGGTGCACCCGCCGTCCCTCTTGCCCCCGGGGACTGCTTCCATTGTCCACTTTCCGCAACTTTCTCGCCATTTCTTCCGTGCCGGCACTCGTAGATTGACGTCGTCGTCGTCGTCGGCGGCGTCGAACATGATGGACCCCGCCACACATTCCTGTCATTCACATCGCAAAATGGGGGTGGAAGAAGAAGAAGAAGTGCAAGAAAAGGCGTCTGCAAAATAGTCCATCGCACTTTTCTGTCGGCTCTTCTTATTACTAGTCACTGGATTATCCAGTTAGAGACAGGTGTTTCTTATTTTTGCTTTGATTACTGTTCTTTATTTTCATGCATCTCTCCCTGCCGTCTCCCCAAAAAGAACACCTGCTCTCCGATGCTTCGTCTCTCTGAAAAAGCGGGCAGAAGTGATAGAAAACACCCCGGGGTCAGGTCAAATGCCCCGGCATGCTCTCCATAGTAGTAATGCAATTCATCGTCGGTTGCTCACTGCCCGATTAGTGTCATTCCTGTTGCAATTTGTGTCCATCCCTCTCTCCCTCCGTTTTGCTGCGTCTCCTCCGCCCGCCAACATTCCGCTTCTTCCTCGCCAATTCCAGGTCCCAATGACCCTCACCTGCCCTCCTCTTTCCGCCAATGGTCATTAATAAAAGCAACAAGAAAACGTGAGCCTTTCGCAGCACAAATCCTGCAACAAGAAGAAGTGGTGGGCTCCGGGCGCCCCCTCGCTCTCTCCCTCCCCCGTTTTCTTTCTCCTCTCTGTCCGCCAACCGCCCCATTTATGGCTTTTGTCAGTAGGCTCCGAGGAAAGGCGCTCGGGGGTGAAAATGTGGCTTTAATCGCTTCTTTCTCATATCTTTTTGTTTCATGAACTTTGATTCAGTACTCCTCTGTCTCTGTGTCTCCACGTTCTCTCCACTATCTCTCTCATCCTGTTCTCTTATTTTCAGATCCTCTCCTATCCTCTGAAAAGGTCTTCTGTGATCGGTGTGCGCGAAAATCCAAAACCAAAACAACAAACATTTTGAGTCATACCCAAACATGCTGTCCATTTAACCGCTCTTCCAACCCATGTTTCCCTTCAGAAACGCAAACTACAGTATGAATCGGATAGCGCGTCACTTGCGGAACGTGGCCCGCCGAAAAGGCTCGCCACTTCTTCTGCTCCTTATGATAAGCGCCGTGTTGCTGACAGGCACATCGGCAAAAGAAGACGGTAAGCTCGGGGAGGAGGATGAGGATTTCGGGTGGAATGACGAGGAACCGCCCGACGAATCCGTTGTTGATTCCGGCGGACAAGACGGTGGGATACCGCTTGTACGCAAGGAAGAGTTTACTAACAATCAGCTCTATGCTGAAGCTTATCAGAGCTATATTCAGGCTCTGGCATGTAAGTTTAGACAGAGATATTCAGAATTCGATAGTTGATATAAGCAGCAATGTCATTACAAGTTCAGATCCCGCCCGATTAGTAGTTCGTCCCGATTCTTCCACCGTGGCAGATGAATCAAAGATCTCATTCTTCTGCCGTGCTGATGGAAATCCCCTTCCTAGCGTCATCTGGAGAGTCAATGGAAAATCAATCACAGATCACAATCGGTGAGAGTCAATCTTTGCGGCAGTTGAAAATCTTAC
>LR563286.1:22991-59223 GCA_900536345.3 Caenorhabditis sp. 39 LS-2015 | reverse complement strand
CTTCTTCTTCTCGGCACCCGGAGATATTTTTGATCTCATCCTCGGGCCGTCGTCGCCTCGTTTTCATCTTCTTCTCCTCCTTCTTTTCTCCCACCCATCCGCCGTTTTTTCCCTTTCTTTCCACTCCCAATTGGTTATTTTGGCAGATACCCCCTGAAATGGACGACTGACGCGCCGGTTTATATACTCTTTCCCATAGAATAACACACTCAGAAATTTAACCGAAGAAGATGAGAAACACGATGGGAACATCATCGATATATGACACCTCCCATCGGAGAAGTCGTACGACTCTCTTGATATTTGTACTGTTACTGGCACCCGCGTGTCGGGGACAACAAAAAGGTAACCATGTCCTTGGGCGGAAGGGAGAAGAATGACAGGACAGGACATCCTGCCCGGCCGGCAGTCTGTCTTGGAATTAATTAACACCCAGAGATTGATGACTTGGAAAGAAAATGAAATTGGAAGCAAGAAAAGGGGAAACTGGGAGACCGAAGTTCAATTCCATTAAACGTTCTCCTTTTTCAGTACCGTCAGCACCACGAAACTTCAATGCAGAGCTGACCAGTGCCACTTCTGTGAGTTTTCTCTTCTTCTTCTTCTTCTTTAAAAGTTTTCGCAAGAAAGCTATTTGAAAAACGATAAAGTTTTCTCGTAACGTAATCATACTTAAGATCTCTTTCTTGTCTCCCTCTTGAAAGTATCTTGTTTGAAAAATGAGTGAACGAGAAAAACGTCGAGTCGTAGTGTCCAGTCGTTTATTTATCTGATCCCACTACCAACTGCCTTTTGGCTCTCTCCCTCGGTTCATCCATTCGTCGTCCACTCAACGGAAGCAATTTGTCTGTTGCAGGTCAAGCTGTCATGGGAAGCGCCGGCAGCAGCGAATGGCGCCCTGCTCGGATACTACGTGTACTTTGATCGGATTGTGAACGGAGAGCCGGCCGTCGAGAAGAGCAACAAGAAACGGATTGTGATGATCCGCGACTCTTCGAAACGGTACTTCGAGCTGGACAGTCTCGATCCGAACACTGAGTACTCGTTCCGACTGAACGCTTTCAACAGAAATGGAGACGGCGAGTTCTCGGAACGAAAGAACGTTGTGACACAAGGAATCCGTAAGTTTTTCGAATATACCCGAAACATTTCAATCATCTTCTGCTGCTTCCAGCACCCGAAGCCCCGGAAATCGTATCGGTGTCTCTGGATCGCGACGAACCACCCGTCGTCGCCAGAATAGAATGGAAAGTTCCGAAAATGAAGCCGAATGAGACGCCCATCGAAAAGTACAATCTGTGGCTACGTCCGCAAGGATATCCGGACTCATACATCAAGACAAAGACCGTCGACGGAACCGACCTATCAACCACCATTTCCGGCCTTTGTAAGTTTCTCCCTTTGCTCTTTTTTTCCACCCATGCATATTTTTAGGGATGGGAGTCATGTACGATGTCTTGTTGGGTGCCGAGAACCGCGAAGGACAATCCAAGAATGCCACGGAAACGATCGCAACTCCTGTGGGAAGTCCCGATGGAGAACCAGTCGGTGTGCAATATGAAGTGATGAAGGGAAAGGTTCGTGTTGAAGACGCTTTGAACATTCATTCTCCCTAGTTTACGACCGTCTATTTCTCATGCTATACACTCTAGAACATGTGAACTATAGGGAACGAGAGAGAGGGAATATTATGAATGTTGAAATGTCCCCGATGGCTCCTCCTCACTCTCGAGCCTCTCTTTGTCACTTTTATGAGCGAATGCAGATGTTCGTCGGGCTTCAAATCACTCGGAGCCCGTGGTTCATCGTGGCCACTATATTCTCGGCACTTACCTGCTTTGATTCTAGAATGAGTGAGCCATTAGAGAAGGTTTGGAAGTGATGAGTGCTATCTAGAATCGAACTTTCAATGCAATATCAATGCTCATTTCAGATTGTTGTATCCTGGAGACCACCTCCAGAAGAGAAGCGAAATGGAAACATCACCAGCTACAAAGCGATTCTGTCTGCCATGGATGACACAACGGATCGATTCGAGAAGATGGTGAGTCCGTGTTCCAATCTGCCCCTTCTGACTTCTTTTTCTGACTCATCCGGCTCTTTTCCACCTCCCTCTCTCCTCCTCCTTTATATATATTGTTCCCACGGTTTCCTCGATTCCTTCTCGCCTCCCATCTAGTTTTCCGGAAATCTGCGATACTTCCCCTAGTACTAATCCTGCCTTCTTTCCCCTGAAATTGCCTTCATTCTCCTTTCCCCCCGACTGCCTTCGGGAGGCTGAAGTGGAGAGTGAAATGCGGTAATTAGAAGATGTGTGAGTCGAGATTTTCGAAAAAAGAATCTCTGACGCCACACCCGACATTCTTCTTTCTTGCTCCCCCTTCTCGCACTCCGCCTTCTTCTCGCTCTTTTCCATCGTCTCATCAGAAAATGCGAAGCGAATCGGGGGAAACGGGCGGCGGAAAAGGAAAAGGACAAAAAATAAGAAATAATAATAAATTTCTTCTTCTTCTTCTTTTTCTTCTTCTACTATTCCTTTCCTTCTTCCGTCGTCTCCGATTTTCGTCGGCATTCAATCGTCGTCTGAACCGGATATTCGCGAGCACTCTTTCTCTTTCTTCCGATGACTTCAGAATTGTTTGGATAGCTCCACAGCATATTCATCCTCTTTCTCTCTCTCTTCCTCTCCGACTACAATTCCTTTTTTTGCATGTCATCGCACCAGGAATCATCTTGATTGTGGCGGCGGTAGTAGTCGTCCCCGTGCCGTGTCCGTCTCTATCGCCATCTCATTTTCCCCTTCATCGATTTTCGATTCGCTGGCTCCTTCTCCTGATATATCCTCCGCCATGTCATTTCGAATCTCTCTGCGCAAATGTGAGGACAATAAAAATCGGCCCCCGGCTCAACGAGCATCACGATTCGTTGACAAGTCCCCTCCACAGCCAAGTTTTCTATATGCTCTTTCGCGTTTTTTCTCTTTTTCCAAAATAAAAGTGGCATTGGCATGGAGGAGCCCTCCAGCGAAGAAGTCATTTTGGTCATGTCCTCCTGACGTTTTTCCAAAATGTGGCTAACTAACTGCCTGAGAGAGCACGTTCCCCTCCCCCTTCTCCCCTCCACCGGACCTCTCTCCTGCTCTTCCTTCCCCTTTCCCTCTTCCCTGTTTTTCAACTCATCCTCACATTTTTCCTCCTTCTAATTGTTGTTCGTAGCCATGTCCGCCGCTGGCAACGTAACGGACGACGGCCTCTTAGGCTTCTTCTCCTCGACAACTCTTCCCCTTCTGCTTATACTCCGCACCCTGGAATTATTTTCGAGTTTTTCCCTCTTCCATATTTGTTCTTTTCGAAAGTGTAAAGTAGTCTCTTTCTTTCCTCGGCTCTCCCAGTCCTCCGTTCCCAATGATCCTATTAGCATCCCCATCACACCACCTAATCCACCCCATCCCCCTCCCTATCCCCATTCTTTCTTCTCAGAACGTATTCCCATTATTCCAATGTTCCAGGTACCTGCTCCGTCCACTTCATCGACATTCGAAGTCAACGTGCGCCGTGCCTACTTGTTCAAAGTCGCCGCGGCAACCATGAAGGGCATCGGGCCGTACTCGCCGATCCTCACCATCAACCCGGATCCAGCCGGTTAGTTTATTCAGATCTTTCAGCTCTTCTGCATGTTATTTGTTGTTTTCTCTCTGTTAAAGTGCTTCCTTTCCCGCACCGAAAATATAATGTTTCGGCAGCCTGCTGGCCGGCAAAAAAACAAATTGCATCAAAATGTATTAGTTTTTGCTGGCTGATACTGCCCCGACTCCTGTTAGGTACTTGACTCTTCATAGCACCTGCAGCTGCCGTGTCGCTCCATCACTCGCAGCCCCCTCTTGAATATCTCGTCTCAGACTTCGGCCGTCCCCTTTTCAGTAACGTGTTCAATTCACTCTACCTGCTCAAATGTTTCTGTAAACCAACCGGAAATTAAAGTTTCGATTGTGTTGTCCCAGTAGTAACATGATAGTAGTAAGCAAGATGTGAGGATCGGAAATTGAAAATGCGAAGCGGAATGGAGTCCGCCGAGACCACCACCAAACACAGTGCACGAGCACCTCCTCCGCGCCATAATAATAATGAGTCCGAAGGCAGTTTCCGCCTTCCATCTCCGTTTATATAATGCCCTTCCCCAGTCTCTCTCCTTCCCATCCGGTCCTCCTCCTTCTCTTCGCTTCCTTTCGGCCATTCCCTTTTTGTTTCAAACCTTTTTTATTGCCCAGTGCTGTGTCGTCGTCGTCGTCGCCGCGCCAATCGACTCTCGGTCCCCTCCCGTTTGCAAGTCAACTTGGCGTGAAAATTGTGCATCGATGTACTTATTCGACGCACTGCGAAGAGCTTCACAGCAGCTCGTTTTTTGTTTCTCTCGTCTCTAATCTACATTTTGAATGATTGTCGACCACAAGCTCACAGGGCGATTCTTGTGCTTCGACAGGTTACGGTACCATGACATCCTCATTTTCCACCAAACAAAACTTTTCTGACATCGGACATTGCGAGACCCATTAGACATTGAATTCAAAGCTGTCCATCCACCCATTTTGAAAAGAAAAAAGCCTGTTCGAAAACAATGCTTTTGCCCACAACTCGATCATTACCACCTGCTCCCCATAGTCACTCCTTCCCCCTCCACACATGTTTTCCAACCCGATTCTAGACGACGACGTTACCTTTCACTAACAGCTTCCGGACCCCGTCAGTCTCTCTTAAACAGAGTTTCGAATAAAATGATATTGCTCCGTTTGCTAATCGAGTTTGACAGCCATTT
This sequence comes from Caenorhabditis sp. 39 LS-2015, assembly GCA_900536345.3. Lineage (NCBI taxonomy): Eukaryota > Metazoa > Nematoda > Chromadorea > Rhabditida > Rhabditidae > Caenorhabditis > Caenorhabditis waitukubuli. The sequence continues at coordinate 54,411 of LR563286.1, read as the reverse complement.
CAGTTGGTTCTTCGACGTCAGAGAGTCAAATGAATTCGGCGGGCGCTCCCGTTGAGTTTCGAAGTGTCCTTTTCGTCTGAACCGATCCTCTGAACCTTTCCCCCGACACTCGCACAGTTCTCTTCATTGTTCTCTAATTAACAACGAACAGAGTCTCTCATCCCGTTGTCCATTTTTGTTCGCTTGAATAGGTAAACCAGGCGGTGACTCGTGTCTCATTCCCTTCGGCAGGTCGGTCGGCAAGCTGTCGATTCGATAATAATTCTATTTTTATTATTTATTTGTCACAACTCGCGCCCCAACACGAAGTTTTTTGTGCCGTCGCCTCTCCTCTTTTCTTTTTGCTATTCTTCGTTTTGGCGGCATTGGCGACCGAGAGCTTGCCCCCTGACTTGCAGAAGCGTCAGACACCATCTGGCGGTACTCCCCCTCGCCTCCCCACTTATTTGCTTTTAATATGACTGAGTGGTAAAGGAGTGAGTTGGTGGTGTGGAGTTATGGCATCTAATAGACGTGGGTCCCGCACTTTCAATGAGATGAATATCCCCCGCCGAGCTCACGGAGTTTGGCTTCTTGCCAGAACGCTAACTTTTCTTGAAAGCGCTCGAAAACGTTCCCGGAAAACTCCCACATGCTACAGGTGTTTCCCTAATTGGCTCAACAAGTTTCTGCGGGAGATCCCCCACAGCCGCCCCCACCATTTGGGGTTTTGAATTTCGTGGTCAACAACTGACTGCGGAGAGCATCTCACGGCTGTACGCGCATTCCATTCCGCCCGTCGATCTGCCTCTCTAAGTTAATAAGCCGACCGACTGCTTTCCGCATATCCGCTCTTGTGTTCTGTTTTTGATACTCTTCCGTCTTCTGCATAATAACAGATACCATTAACCTAGCTGAATGTGCACCTATTATGCACAGGTGAACTCGATGGAGCCCTTTATAGCCTTTCAAGAGCTGCACCTTTCGTTTTTTTGACACTCAGGCTCCCTTTCCTCTGAGCCAGAAAGACCACTATTCGATTTTCTGAAAAGGAACCCTCTATTTAGAAATGTATATCTAGGTGACTAGTGCCAGAAGGATGAGCGTTTGTCCCCGGATCTGTCATCAATTTTTGATCAACATTGCCGATTTCGTTCTCGGAGCCACTCATTCGGAGACCATAAGGAAGTGCTCTTAGAGTTCATTTCAATCCATTTTCATTTTGCTTTTCTTAATTTACAAACTCTAGTGATTCCAGGACCCGCTCTAGTGATAAGTCTAGTTGCTAGGATTACCAGATGTATTATCGACAGAGCTCCGAGGAATTTCGGATTAGACATGAAGCGGGATTAAAAATGAGCAGCCCTCCCCGTATACCAGATCGATTTCCCTTTTCGCAGTTTGTCCAGATAATTTCCATTTAATTTCCTCTGTGTCGCCATGCCACCCAATGGTTATTGCTCGTAAAAGTTGCGATTTGTCATAACTTTGACGCGAAATTGCCATTGTGTTGGTCTGGTCTTACTCGCTCGACTGGTGGGTGGAGGACCGCAGCCACCTTCCTCACGTTTTTTGATTCTATTTCGGAGACAGAGTTCGAATTACTCTCTTTTTTGCACACAAAACTCTCGTCATTCGGCTTCCGGAATCGTATTTTATGCGTATCTTTCACCAAGGGCTTCTTAATAATCTGAAAGTCCATTCCCTACGTGTTGAATAATTCCTCTTGCCACTCATTGTTCCACAACTTCTCCTCGTTTTTCTCATCCCTTTTATTTCTTCTTTCAACAGACAAGAGACTCGGATTTCAGTCAGTCCTGTCCTTTAAATAGACCCAAAAATCCAATACTTTTTGTTCCAACTCCACTCCCGATACGTATCCATTTCTTTTTTAATTCTTATCTTCGTACCTAGACTTGAATCCTTTTGACGTCATCATCGTGCAGGTCTCTCTACCATCAACCTCGTCCCACGACATGGACGATGACGATGAATTCATGTCTCAAAAAGAGCCCGAATCCTCGAGTGAAACGGAGGAAACAACGACACAAAAGCCGACTGTTGATCCGTTCGGAGAGAACATCTCGACGATTTCTTGCAAAGACGGTATCATAAACTCGCTGGAAGATTTGCTCAACTACGTGGCTTCCGGATGGAAGTACCACGTGTCGAACACGGACGGAGTCAAGCAAGCGTGGTTCAAGTTGGACAACGCGACATCTCGCATCTGTCAACACATTGGAGGTTCGCATGAACATGTGCTTTCTCATAGTTCCACTCACAATTATATCGCGTAGTGTCCTTCTTTTTCCTCCTCTGTAGCGAGTCTTTGCCCTCGACTCCCTCTTTCTAGGTCTTCATTTTCGAAAATGCCTATGGGTCTGTCGTCCTTCCGTAGTGGTCAACTCATCGTACGAACCACTGAAGCATGACGCCTTCTTCTTTTCCAACGTCTTCTTCCCTTTCTTCTGCTCCACGGCCTGAGCTGCCGTTTCCTTCGTTGACGCCTTCTGTGTCCCATTATTCATGTCTTATCGTTCGTCGGCACCAGCGCCGTCGTCGTCGTTTTTGGAACCAATTTTGCTAAAAGGTCGTCAAATTCTTCGCCTCTTCTAGTCAACCCTCGGTCGTCATTTTTTTTGCGAAACGGAATAACGAGCGAGCGCCGTGCCGAGTTGGAGAGAGAGAAGTGTGGTGTTGTCAGTTTGAAAGAAGCAGCCGTCTTCGGTCGTCCAACTTGATCTATTCTATTCAGTAATTACCGACGCCACTTCGGCTCCTTTTTGCCTTCCACTGCTTATTCTCTGGTTTGTATTTTTTGCTGCCGCCGTCCGCCGTCCGCAGTCCTTCAATTTCTTCGTTCCTTCTCCGTTAATCCGTAATGAAGGCGGAGGAGGAGGAGGAGAACGGTGTCGATGATGTCGTCGCCAGAGGGACTCGCCCTTTGCTGCTTCTCCTTCGTTCCCGTCGTTCCAACCGGCATCGCGAGAAAATGAGCAAGATCGTGAAGGCGAAGCAGAAGAAACAGATGAAGATCTCGAAGCAGGCACAACACAAGAAGTTGGAGACGGAAGGTAAGCGAATGCGCTCAGGAGGAACGGCCGATGACGGTGTATATTACGAATTCTTTGAAGAATTCATGCGGACATTTGTTTTTTGGTTCCATCGGGGACAAGACTATAATTAGTCGCGGGATGGGGTGTCTTTTGGCTCTCGGCGCCATCATCTTTCCATCATTTCCCACGACGACATGTACACTTTCACATCATCATCTGAAACATGTGCACCCTTTTGTCGTGACCCATAACTGCCCGACAAATGGCGTGCGTCTGTCACTCTGACAACTTTCCGCCAGACTCCCCAAGTCACCCCATCCCATCGCATCCCCAATTCTTCTCTGAAAGACAAAAAGACGCTGCTCTCTGTCTTTTTGTGTCCCGGAAAAGAAGAAGAAAGGGAAGAAATCGAAACGGAAGTTGTTGGCGAGTTTCGCGCCTTCTCTTCGCACCATCGCCATCGTCTCCGTCGTTGTCGTCGCTAATCTAATTTTCATTTCCTGTCGTTGAATTCACGACGAAATTTTGCACGAGGCGCCGGAGACGACGACGACACCTCTCCGTTTCTGTTTCTTCTTTCCGCCGTCCTCTCCCGCTCCCCGCCTCCTCCTCGACGCATTCGCGCCCCTTCTCCACTCGTTCCAGATCTGATTCTCGACAATATTGATGACGAAATGGGCTATTCTTCCCGTAAAACCGCAGCGAAAATCTCCACTGCCGACGTCTACAGTGCCATTCTCCACCATGCTCCGGGTCCTTTGACCCACCCGATATCAGCCGGACTGGCCAAAGCCAAACCGACCATCGGGGCGCCCTTTCCCAGTTTCACCACTTCGACACCTTCCACTATATTCTTTCATGTCACTCTTCCATTCATGTCAACCGGATGGAACTCGGTTACCAGACTGCAAAGTTGGTTCTTGATACCCTTACCATAATACTATTTTTGCTCGCTCCCCAACAAAACGTAGTCAACGTCTAGCTCTATGCATGCCGAGCTTTCGCTTTCCTTTCCAACATCCCCGAGTTTTCCATGTGTGTCTTCTGCGTGTTTTATAGCGTCGCGTCATTCGAATCGTCCCGTCGATTCTCATATTTCGCCAATTGTAAATTCACACGAAAAAAGAGGAAGAAGTGGAGAATGTACTTGATAAGTATTTGGTCCTCCTTCTTTCTTCTCCTCCCACCCATTGCACATAATGTTTCGACTAATTGAGTGTCGTCGTCCAAACGTATTTCCCGCCGCCCGTCTCTGCGTGTTTTCGAGAAATATGAGATTAGTCTCCCGACCCGAAGAAGAAGCAGAAGCAGAAGCAGTGCCTTCGTCTTCGTCGGACTGACTCCTTCGTCTCCTTTTTCTTATTTCGTTTCTTCTGCTATTCCAAAGTTGTATTACTACTTCCCTCCAGCAATCGGGTCCGCTTCTCTACTTGATTGCACTTGGGTTCCGCTTTCATTCATATAAAAGAGTCCGGGCGGCAGACGAGTAACAGGAAAATTACTGCGCGCAGAGCAGACAGAAAGCAGGTGGACACAACGAAATCCGGGCCAAAGTGGGCGTGTGCAAGTGTATGCAACTGGAGAGTTTTGTGGCAGCCAGCAACCCCTCGGAGCCCTCTCTCCTAGAGCAACTCTGCCCCATCGCCGTCGTCATCCAGCAGCAAATTTATGCGAAGCACGCAAGAGACGCGGGGAACCTTGTGGATTTGATACGCTGTTCCGGTAACCCGTCGCTCCGCTCTCGCTCAGTTCCCCCCACTTACACGGCAAATTGCTCAGCAGATTGGCTCAAAACACTTCCATGACTCGCCCGTCCCTCCATCGTCTCTCCTGTTATTATTACATTCGGCAGCCACGACTGTCGGAATAGTTTGATGTCCGACGTGCGTTGTCCGCGCCGACGACGACAACTTGTATCTTCCCTTCCGCCCAGTTGTGCTTATAATCATGAATAATTCGGGCGTTTTGCGCAACCTCGGCGTCCTCGTCCTTCTCTTCGTTCTGTCGCTTTCCACTCGGCCCAATATTTCGGCTGAATACATGGATAACGAGCAGGAGGTCTTCTCATCTTCTCGAAACATCACCACATCCAACCAACGGCGACCACGGCGAGCAACCGAGAAAGTTCGCTCCCGTCAGCCGTTCGGTCGTGGTTTCTTCGGTTCGGAGACGTTCAAAGTGGAGAAGGAGGAGAGGCGAGAAGCGAGACCAATGCTTCGCAGCTCGCCGACGTCTCCAGAACCGGTGAAACGGAAAAACGGAAACATATTTGCTGCAGTCATTAACACTCTTTTGCACAAAGATGAAGGAGGTGTGCGACGATTTCTAATCCTTTTTTTCCCAGTGTGTGATGTGTTTTTTGTGTTGTTGTTTGGTTGTTGTTGCACTGTGAACCTGTTCTCTTTGACCTCAGTCATTTACTTTTTGATTTCAGCACTCGTCGGACCTCCAACCAATGTTCGTGTCGAAGCAACGAGCAACTCGACTGCTGTTGTACAATGGGATTTCGAATCTCAGAAGGTTAGTGAAGGGACTGGGGACTGAGGCCTTGAAAAACCGAATACTCGAGTTCCTCGTCTCGATGCATCCTCCCAGGGGTCCCGTTCACACATTTGACGAGTCGGGTCACTATTCTTTTCCACTCAAGACACGCGTCTTTTGTTTTTGTTTTGTGGCGGACACGAACGAGGGCAGACGATGTCTTTGGTGAAAAACAAGCAGAGAAATCAGAGAAAAGCTTGAAGATATTCAATTTTGAGCAATTAGCAAATAAGAATATGATTATATTTACAGGCGGATTCATTCGTCGTCAAGTACATGCACGAGCCGGGGAATCGGATGGACACGGAGAAGTGGAAGCAGCAGCCAGTGATAAGCATCGATAAGGAGAACCCGAAACGATTCGCCGTCGTCTCGGATCTGAATGCTCACAAACCCTACGCATTCTGCGTGTTGGCCGTCAAGAACAATGTAAGTGCTATGGAGACATCGGTCGTTCACACGGTCGCTGAGCATGCTTCAGTATTCTCTCACGACATGAATGAGGAGATGTTTGGTTACAAGTTTAATGAGAATTTTTCAGAGACAAGGACCATGTTCCGACCCGCCTACTGTCCTCGAAAGTGTCACACCCACGTTTATGGTTCAGAATCTGCGAGTGAGGTGGAAGACGAGCAACTCTGTGCAGCTGACGTATGTTTCATTCTTGATTCGTTGCATTCTCAATTTCTTTGTTTCAGATGGGACTACAATGGCCCGCGAAATGTGGGATTCTATGTGAATCACACCGGAAAGAAGGACTACATGAACCACGAACTGCAGGAAAAGACCATGTCGACGCCAGGATTCGGGCACGACCTCGATGGAAAGACTCGCGAGTATCTGTGGACCAATCTGAGGCCTCATATGCAGTTCACTTTCCACGTCGGAGTCCGAACCATGCCACCTGATGCCAGGAAGTACTGGCCCCAGGAGGTAATGACAACGACAGATCCGACCGGTCCGCCATACGTGGATGTCCCTCAACTCGTCGATTCTTCGGGAACACAACCAGGACAGCAGATGGTGAAACTGACACCGGCCACGGAGGAATATGGTGTAGTGTCACACTACTGGATCATTGTCGTTCCGGCCAACTACAGTACCGAAGATGTTGTGAATCTGGAGAGTATCGAGCTGGAAAAGACAACAGCAGAGAAGAGAGCGCAGTTGGCGCGGTCCTTGAGCGTGTCTCCGTCGAAGAAATTGAAGAGAAGAGCCGATGAAGATGTCGATGAGAAACCGCATGCGAAAGTGAAGAGGGCTCGTCGGGGAGCCATTCCGGGAGCTTATGTGACAGCTAGATTGAGCTCGGATCGCGTCAAGCAGCACTACAGGAACAACCAGCCGTTTGTCGTCGGAGACTCACAGGTAAACAAACTATTCTTCTGCTGCTGCTGCTGCAATTTCCTCTCGGAGAACTTCTTCTTGATATACATACATATATGCGCGTTTCTGTTACGTTTTATGCGCCGCCAAACATGCTAAATGCATTGTTTTGGCGTGTTGTTTTCTAGTTCTCTGCGCTGTGCACTGACTCGATTCGCCATGAATACATAATAGAAGAGCGCTCGCTCGCTCTCCCTTCCGACGACGAAGCGATTCGATTCGAGAGTAGCAGTCGCTGTCTCTTCATTTTTCGATCGGTCCGTCGAGATTTGACCATAATATCGAAGCACTTACGTGCCTTTTCATGCCCACTTCAACAACTTTTTATGAGCTTTTCGCTCGTGTTTCATGGTCAGTCGAGTAGAAAGAGAATGGGACCTCGCCATCCCGCGCTCTCGTCATTCGGATACGTCGTCCTCTGACTAAAAGTCGTCCTTTTATTTCCTAGAATTCCATCCGCATATATAGGTCAAAGAATAAGCGTTTCATAGAGCTCCGCAACTTTCTTTTTTGATCGGCACTCCCCGATCCGCAGCTCTCATTGCGATTTCTTCTGTAGTTTTTGTGCAAACATTGATGCTAACCAGTGTTATATTGCAGTTGTATGACGGTTTCACCAACTACCCTCTCGAGCCAAACGTCCACTATCGTCTTATGATGCGTGCTTTTGCGAAAAACGACGTGAGAGCCAAAGACAGCGTAAGTTTCTTTCTTTTTTTTTTTATTGCGAATCATCCATCCATACTTCTTACTTTTAGCTGGAACAGCGTGCTCCAATGAGTGAGAAGCTCTCTCGTCTGTATTCGGATTCCGTGCTCACCGAGCCATTCACTATCAAATCAGCTCTTCGCGGAGCTTCCCAGAAGTCTTCGCCATGGGTTGGTGCTTGCATCGCCTTCTTGGTTCTCTTTTCCATTGTCGGAATGCTGATTTGCTGGTGGCTGAGATGCAACAAGAAATCGGCTGGAAGACACCCGAGACACGGATCCATCACCAAGGTCGCTCTCACCGGAAACATTATGAACGGAGGTGGGATGCCCGGAGAGACAAGTAAACTGCTATCGACATCGAATGAATACGGCCGACAAATCATGAATCCCTACGAGCAAATGAACGGAAATCATCACATGGAATCGTCAATGGACCTGTATCCCCTGCCAACAAGTCACTCAAGAACCAATGGATATGCTCCTGTTCCGGTCCCTCTTCCATCTCTGCCAAACAACGGAAACACCATCACAGGATTGACGCATCCCGCTGTCCCGATTGCCGAACTCGCCAACCACATCGAACGTCTCCGTATGAACAACAACGCTGGCTTCCAATCGGAGTTTGAATCCATCGAAACTGGACAGCACTTCTCCTGGGAACACTCTTCGGCAGAGATGAACAAGCACAAGAACCGATATGCTAACGTAGCCGCTTATGATCACACCCGAGTAGTTCTCTCTAATGTCGATGGAATTCCCGGAATGGATTACATCAATGCCAACTACGTGGACGGATACGATAAGCCGAGGAGTTACATTGCTACTCAAGGACCTCTTCCCGAGACGTTTGCCGACTTTTGGAGAATGGTTTGGGAGGAACAGTCATTGATGATCGTGATGTTAACGAACTTGGAAGAGAGAAGTCGAGTGAAATGCGATCAGTACTGGCCGAGTCGTGGAACTGCACTCTATGGAGATATCGAAGTGACGCTACTGGAAAGTGCTCATTTGGCTCACTACACAATGAGAACGATGCGATTGAAGATGGTCGGAGAGCCGGAAGTCCGTGAGATCAAACATCTCCAGTACACTGCCTGGCCTGATCATGGAGTTCCAGACCATCCAACTCCTTTCTTGATCTTCCTGAAAAGAGTCAAGACTCTCAATCCACCAGAAGCCGGACCAATCATTTCTCACTGCAGTGCAGGAATCGGAAGAACTGGAGCATTCATGGTTATCGACTGCATGCTCGAGCGTCTGAGATACGAGAATACCGTTGACATCTACGGATGCGTCACTGCATTGAGAGCACAAAGAAGCTACATGGTGCAGACCGAAGAGCAGTACATCTTCATCCACGACGCTGTCCTCGATGCAGTGAACAGCGGCTCTACGGAAGTTCCTGCAAGTCGGTTACATCAACATGTGCAGGCACTGAAGCAGCCGTCGAGTGAGATGATGAGTGGAATCGATATGGAGTTTAGAGTGAGTCATTGCAGTTATAGTTTCTTCCCTAAACGATTGTTTTTCAGCATCTGACAACTCTGAAGTGGACGAATAACAGGTGCATCGTTGCCAATCTGCCAGTGAATCGACCGAAGAACCGAATGCTCAGCGCAGTTCCCTACGATTCGAATCGTGTCATTTTGCATATGATTCAAGGCATCGAGGGTTCTGATTACATCAACGCTTCCTGGATCGACGGCTACAAGTGAGTTTTCCTTATCTCTTCTACAATCATTACATCGATTTGTTCAGGGAACGTGGTGCCTACATCGCAATGCAAGCGCCTCTCAACGAGACAGCAACTGACTTCTGGCGGATGATCTGGGAGCACAACTGTTCGATGATCGTGATGGTTGTGAACACGTGGGAACGCGGACAGGAACAGAGCAGCGAGTACTGGCCACTGGAAACTGGAGTTCAAGTCGGCAAACTCGTTGTGGAACCGATGGCAGAGTTCAACATGGACTACTACATTCTCCGAGAGTTCAGACTCACTGACTATCAGACGAATGAAGTCAGGACCATCCGCCACTTCCAATTCGTTGAATGGCCCGAAACGGGAAGACCGCATATTGCTGAGCACTTTATCGACTTCGTGTCACAGGTAATCATTGAAATGTTAGTATCAGCCTCATCAAAAACAATTCAGGTGCACAACACATATGCTCAATTCGGATGCACTGGTCCAATTACCGTCCACTGTACATCTGGAGCCGGGCGGACGGCAGTCTTCATTGCTCTTTCCATCATCTTAGATAGGATGCGAGCAGAGCATGTGGTAGATGTGTTCACAACTGTAAGTGGTTTCTTGAACTCGACATTTGATAAACCATGTTTTTCCAGGTGAAACTGTTGCGAACAGAACGTCAGAATATGATCCAAGAGCCCGACCAGTACCATTTCCTGTACCAAGCGGCGAACGAGTTCCTCGAAGCATACGATCACTTCTCCTCGTAGCCGCCTTCCTCTCTCCCTCTCACTTCCGCTTTCTCCCCGTTGTTTCCTAGTTCACCCGGTAGACATTCTCTTTCATTCGATTTCTCATCTCCTCCATAGTCTCGTTCGTTCCCCACACGTTCCTCGGAACTTCCCATAACATATAACAAGTAATAATAATAGAAACGCACTTTTCCCTTATGACTCCACGGGTGCTCTCCTCCTCTCCCACTATGCTCTAGGGCCTTTCCTTCTCTTTCCGACACGACGGGTCGTCTCCCCAATTCAATCTGGATTTCTGAATATTCTACTCATTTACACCCTACTAGACCCAATCCATGATACACCGTTTGCTCATGTCTCTCGCCCGGATTGTTTGTAAATATTCGAACCGTTTTCTCTATTTCTTTCCCCCCAATTCTCCTCATCATCAACGCCTATACGCCATCTCGTAATCTTCTAATAATTGTATTCGTTGAATGTGATTTTTTATTTCTTGAAACGTTTGGCAGATTGCTTTAATGAACTTGAATCTAAAACTCTCAGTCGTTATATAATATATACAAAATTTATTTTAGGACCTAGAAACAGAAATAAGCAATTGCAATTATCGCTATAGATATGAGAGCTTTCAAACTTGTCGGAGAGGAATTCACCCTTTTTGACGATCTGGAATTGGAAGAGTATATTGTGTCGAGTTCCGTCCTTGTCGCCAGATTGCATCGATTCTCCTGGCAGCAGCAGAAGGAGAACTGAACATTCGGATATTACCGTAGCTATCACGAGTCACTCACATTTCCCTTCATTCCATCGTAGAATGAGATGCTCTGACAACTTCCAGCACTCTTCTGACACACTTGACGGTCTCCGCCAGTATACGCACAACGGGAGGACATTCCCTGTTGGAAGATGCCGTCTGGAATGCGGTAGAGCTACGAGGAATCGTTTTTAGAGCAACAAAGAACAAAAACTGAGAAATTGTTCAAATCCGATTACTTTTGTTCATGACTCAGTGAGTCTTAGATTCTGCCTGATTGAGCTCTTCCCGGTGGTCCCAACTTCTCAACCACTCACCATCGTCAAACGCGGAATGCACAATAACTTTGATACAGTACATCGCCGAACACATTGCCGTGTCATTGATCGGGAAGTAATTGTCCTCTACAGAAGCCTGCATCCTCCCGACGAATCCACTGAAACAGTCGACCAATGCATGCGTGGCAGCGGGAAGAAGAAGGAGCGGCAGGAAGAGTAGCATCTGGAAGAAGGCAAATGAGCGGGGGAGGGGAGGACAAGAGCGCATGTGTTTGTTATCTGCAAAGTGCTGAAAACTGAAACTTTGTGTTTTCGATAATAGAGGCGGAAAGAAACGGAGATTGGGCTAATAAACGGTGAAAAACGTAATGGGGGGAGGAGTTGAAATGCGGGGAAACGGGGAGAGAAAATGAGAGAGCAAGTGAACAGATTATGCATTTTTCATTGTTCCGGATGGAAAATCATAGAGGGCAGAGCCGGAAAGTGCAAGGTCCAAAATGAACTTGGCTTCAGAAGACCACAGCATCTTGTGGAGTAAGAATGCAACGGATAGGAAAGAGTACTGCAGAAGGAGGAAGATCTCAGGCCGGATAAACGGCTCTAGAAAGATTTCAGTCGAACCGAAAAACCTGCTGACTTGCTTGACTCGGACAACGGGAACGAACGAGAACGACCAGTTGGCCGGAGAGTCGTCCAAATTTCATTTCGTGTGGCTCTTCGCTTCTTTCAAGAGCCTTCCTCCCGCTCTTCTCCTTCATCTCCTCTGTCTCTTTCTCACGAAATTTTTGCATAAATCGAGACGACGATTTGTCATTTCGGTGTTGGATAGAGGAGAGAACTGGGGAGGGAGTCAGTGACGACGCCTCCATGATAGAATCTATTGTGCGGAACCGAAGAACTATTTATCACTGTTTACACGAGAATATAGGGCCTCTTTGGGGTTGGGAATGGAGAAAAGTTGGGAGGGAGAAGAAGAGGGCAAGCGGAACAATGCGAATGATGCGAGAAGAGGAATAGGGAGGGGGATGGAAATCTAGCAAAGTCATAAAGCGTCTCGGGACCCTCATCGGCATCTCGCCTCCAAACAACACGGTGTTTAATTTGGATTCGAAGCTCTTCGTCATTCATTCATTCGTTTTGCAAAGAAGGGCGGACGCCCTCTTTGGCTCTCGAAACTGATTGCATTGAGGCATCCTGAATGGCCAGGAGGAGGAGGACCCGTGGAATTAAATGGCGGAGGCAAAACGACGGGAAATCACACATTATTCAAATGCTTCTGTCATCAGCAATATGGAGAAAAGGGGGCAATGGAGGGGGGGGGGAGATAACTGCACATATGGCCGGAATATATAAAGAATTGAAGGAGGAGAGTATCAATGGACCAGATCAGCTGAGAGTTTTCATGTGTCCATCGAGAGACTAATATGAGAATAGTTAATTGGGTCCGGAGATTCTTTTTTGGTCAATGGAGCAGTGAAGAGAAGGAGAAAATGAACAGAAGAATGGGGGAATCGAGAATCGAGAAGAAGGACTATTAGAGGATTCTCGCGGAATGCCAAATGATTCGGAATACTCGAGGAATCGAACAGAATGCTCGAGAGGAGTGACTAGTAGCTCATCACTAATCTCTGCATCCTTCTTCTCCTTTTTGACGGCCAAGTGACAAGTTCCGAAATGTTCCGGCACGTCTTCTTCTTCTCTTTCTTCTTTTCTTTCTCCTCCTTCTTCCGCCCAAAAGAGCTACATCATCTATCACACCATGGATGGAAGGAAAGAGGAAACTGGAAAAGAAAAGAGAGCAGGGCACCTGCCCCATTTCTGGCTGCCGTATCGGGTTACTAAACTTGAGGGAAAAGAGGGAAATCCAAGAAAAACTTTCGAGGCGGATCTGGTTTTTGGAATTCAGAAACAAAAGAGAGCTTTCATATGAGTGTAAAAGTTTGAGATTCAATGTCATAAAAGTGAGATGAGTTCGAGTTCAGACGGAGGGATAAAATGAGAAAAAAAGTGGAGGTAATGGTTACAATTGAGAGAAAAAGCGGGCGCCGAGTCAACAAACAAAACAATAGAAGGTAAATACATAGTGTTCTTCTTCTTCTTCTCTTTCTCCAGCTACTCGTCTTTCTCCTCGACCAATGGCATGCCCTTTGAGTCGAGGAACTCTGTCACGAGCTTCAGTTCGACCATCCCGGACAGCTGATCATTACCATCGTCGCCACGGGTCCACCTGGAAACGGACATGTTTAGGAGGCATCTGGCAGGCAGATGATGGCCTTTTGACTTTTTGACACATTCAGGGTCATTCAAATGCAAAATGTTTACTTACTTGAGGACACGATGATCTTTGAATTCGACGAGTTGAGTTCGCAGAGCTGAGTCAGTAGAAGCAATGAAATCGTCCCTGAAAGCACGGGTTCGGGTAAAGAAGAGACAAAAATGAAAATCACTTGGCAGCATTGAACAGATCCCAGAATTTGACAGGTTTCTTCGATTCGAAGTAAATTTGGAAGAAAAGACGGAACAGCTTCTGCGAATTGACAGCGAGCGACTTCCAGAAGGCGTCAAGGGAACTCATTGTGTGCGAGGACTGATTAGAACGGGCATCCAGACCGAGAAGACGTGACTCTCCAGTCATCAGCTCGTGGATGGCTACTTGGAAAGTGTTGATGGTCACGTGAATGAAGGAAAGGGAAGACAGTTGCCGCTGCAAATAAATCAGCTATTAAAAACCGTAATTCAAAAAAAACTAACGGAATTCCAAATGAAAGTGGAATAAATATGATCGACAGTAGCAATCAGTTTGACAATTTTCCGGTTTTCCAGTAACCCACAAAGTGCTTCTTGATCGCTTCTGAAAGAAGAACAAATCGCTTTTGAAATTTCCGTTTTTGATACCTCCAATCAGGACTCTCAATGTTATCAATGATAAGAATCAACTGACAGTCTAGCCTCTGCATCTTCCGACAGATATCTTTAGCCCAGTCAATAGTAGACTGCCCTCGTTTGATCTGAAACTCACTGAAGTTTAAACTGGATCATCAACGTTCTTATACGTTGCAGTTCAACCCGAGATAATCATTAATAGCTCCGAACAAGGTTTTCACATTGACTCCTTCCTTCCGCGCGTCCACTCGCATATAAGTGAGATCCTTCAGTTCCTTTTCAATGTATTCTGTTATCACTTCACGTTTCGAGCCGACTCCATGCAGAAGAATATTGAAATCGGATGCGAGATAGAGGTTCCAGTTCTTGAATTCGTTATCACTCAGATACTCCAACTGCTCTGCGAACTTCGATTCATCCTGGTTCTCAATGTAATCGCGGAGTCCTCCTAGATCACAATTGGTGAAGTCGGCAATCATCTCGTCGACTTCTTCCTCTTCCCCATCATCTCCTGCAGTAGCAACTGTTTTTCTTCCTCTGCGAACTCTCGCCGTATTCATTTTCTCCGCCGCCGATTTCCCTTGCATGAAGTAATTCTCGATTGCCGACACGGCAAGTGTCGCAGTTTCGTCTCTACAAAAACATTTTGTCTCCGACTTGTTCTGTCAAGAACCCTACTCGAAATTCATCTGCTCTTCCAAGAGCAAGTTGCGGGCGGCATTCTCCTTGCCATTCGTCGCACGCTTTCCGGATTTCTCGGGGGTCGCCTTCTTCTTCGGCACGACTGGAGTACCAGGAGGATGAGTTGCGACAGACCGCTTCAGAAGAGTTGGCTTCCTCGGCATACTTCGGAGTAAGTCTATGAACGTATTTGTTAGTGGAAAAGGAAAAGTTAGAATATGAAAAGAAAGAGTAAGGAGCACGAACCACACGACACGCATTCATAATCAAGCACAAATTCCATAACCTTTACCCTTTTATTCGCATTCAATAAATATTTTTAAAAGAATAATCAGTAAGAGAAAGCTGTAATCCAATGTTATCCAATAGATTGTAAATGGTACTGTGAATTTGACTTTGAATATCACATTTGGGGATGGATTCACAGAATAATTTATAAGGATAGTGTTTTAGAGGGGAATTATGAACGTCGAGTATGAAAGGAATTACTTGAGAAGAGACCACTTGAACTGCTTGTTGGCAGACTCGATGAAGGAGAATCCGATTTGAGAGACTGATTGGTCGGAGAACGACACCTCGTCGCTCTTGAGAGCACTTCTCTGAACAACTGCTTGAGCGTCAGTCTCCATGATGATTCTGTAGGGAATATAATATAAGAATAAGAAGTTGAGAAAAAACAAACCCCTCGTCGCAGATTTCGTCGATGATAAGCATCACAGTGTCCATGGCGTCAATCAAAGCCTTTTTCTCGACGTTCTTGCGGAGAACGACGGAAACGGCTTCATAGAGGCAGTTGAGGGTGGCGTCGAGAAAGAGTTCGTTCTCACGAGTTGATCCGAGAACGTAGAAGTACAAGTCAACGTTTGAGCGGTACAAGCAGGTGACTCCGTCGAGCAACAGGATGTCGGCTGAATATGACCCGATTTTCTTCAATCTTGTAGTTAAATTATTGTAAAAACTTACAAGCAGTGTTACGAGACGTCTTGGAAAATAGGTTCTTCTCGAATGCTTTTTGCTCCTTCACGGTTCCAAAAGCTGCGCGGTCGTAGTACTGAAAAAATCGATAATATGAAAGAACCTCGTCTGATTCAAAATACTTACCTTGGTGATGATTCTGTTACCATCCTGATCCAGGATGACAATTCCTTTAATGCTGTAGAGCGATGTTGGGTTCTGAAAAACCGATAATGATTTTTAACCAAACAAAAAAACTCACATTATCGAAGTCAGCCATTTTTGCAGCAGAAATCACGTACTCTAACCTGAAATAAAGATGGTTTGATTTGTTAGAATACGAAAGCAAGTAAATCAGAATCGGTTCGAAAAACGGAGAAATTGGAAAGGAAACGTCAACAGAAATGCAGCCTTCGTCGTAAATCGACGCGTGGATCGCTCCAAGACCCCGGTGGCCGAAATTGAAAACTAGGCCATGGCCTAGAATTTTGGTATTGGGTTTATTTACGGAGGAAGGCGAATGTTAAATTTGTTCTTTTCAATCCGTTTTCTTTATTTTTTTGTGTATTTTATAAATATTGTGATTCAGAGAAGATGGGAAAGAAACAGCATCAGAAAGACAAACTCTACTTGACGACGTCAGAATGGAAAGCGATCGGAGGACACAAAGATGGTTTGTTTATTTTGTACCTGTGACAATTTGAATAAAATCATTTTAGATACCGGAACACGTCTTCAGAGAGCACAATTCAAACGTCTTCCGATTAATCACTGTTCTCTGTCTCTCAATCCTTTCGTAGACCCAGTATGCGCGCGATCGGGGGAAATTTTTGAGCTAACGTGAGTTTCTTCTATTTAGTAGTTCCTCTAATCAATAAACTTATAGAGCAATTCTGCCGTATGTCAAGAAGCACGGAAAGAATCCCTGCACAGGCAAACCGCTACACGCAAAAGATCTCATTCACCTCAAATTCGACAAAGATGATGACGGAAACTTCCGCTGCCCAGTCACTTTTCGCTCATTCACCGATCACAGTCATATTCTGGCAATTGCGACTACCGGAAATGTTTATTCAAATGAGGCTATTCAAGAGCTGAACTTGAAGAGAAATCACCTGAAAGATCTCCTTACCGATGTTCCGTTTCTTCGCACGGACATCATTGATCTTCAAGATCCGAATCATCTGGAGAAGTTCAATATGGAGCAGTTTCTACACGTAAAGCTAGATCTCAAAACGTCCGAAGACATTAAAAAAGAAAAAGAGGCGATGAAAGATCCAAAGTTCTACATCCGTCGGATGAACAATGCCTGTAAATCGGTACTCGATCAGTTGGACAAAGAGTACGTTCCCAAGAAGAACGACGTGGAAGAAGATTCGACAGCTGATGAAATCAACGCGGCTCACTACAGTCAAGGAAAGGTTGCTGCTGGATTCACGTCGACTGTGATGGCTCCAGTAACCAACAACAAGGCAGCAGTGCTTGATGATGACACAGTTCGTTACAAGAGAGTGAAGAAGAACGGATTCGTCCGCCTTGTCACCAATTTCGGACCTCTGAACCTGGAGTTGTACTGTCAGAAAGCTCCGAAGGCTTGTGAGAACTTCATTACTCATTGTTCGAACGGATATTACAACAACACGAAATTTCACAGGCTGATTAAGAATTTCATGGTGATTATAACTTTCTATTTGCTGTCTAAAGGATTGATTTTCAGCTGCAAGGCGGAGATCCCACAGGAACTGGTCACGGGGGGGAATCGATTTGGGGAAAACCATTCGAAGATGAGTTTGTCTCCGGACTTTCGCACGACCAACGCGGAGTTCTGTCAATGGCTAATAAGGGTTCTAAAACCAATGGATCGCAGTTCTTCATCACGTTCAGACCGTGTAAGTATCTCGACAGAAAGCACACGATCTTCGGAAGACTTGTTGGTGGTCAAGACACGTTGACATCGATTGAGAAGGTGGAAACGGAGGAAGGAAGCGATGTTCCGACTGTTTCGGTGGTCGTGATGCGGGCAGAAGTGTTCGTCGATCCGTTCGAGGAGGCCGAGAAGGAAGTGCAAGCGGAGAGGGCGGAGATTTTGAAGAAAAGTGAGTTTGTGGATCATTACTTTTAATTTTGAGCATTTCAGCTTCAAAAGACGCAGCTTTGTTGGCAAGTAAGAAGGAGAAAGAGGTCGCAGTGAAACCGAAAGCGGTTGGAACTGGAATCGGAAAGTACATGCAATCAGTTGCGACAGCCAACAAACGGCAGGGAAAAATGGAAGACGTCCCGTTGGAAGTCGCTAAGAAGAAGAAATTCGCCAGAGCTGGCCTTGGAGACTTTTCAAAATGGTGATTGGATTTTGAACATAAACACGTACTTTTTCATCGATTTATCAATTGGAGGATAATTAATTTACATTGCAAAATACAAAAGAAAACAAGCTTGTTTTGTCCCATATTCGAAAGAGCACCTAGAACAAGAAGGGGACTTGGATCGTCGACTCAAGCTCTTTTTGGTTTTGGAAATTGGAACATAGTCATTGGTAATGTGTAATAAATATAATTAGCCATAGCACAAGACTTCGAACACAAAAAGGAAAGGAGTGGTAGACGAAGACGGAGAGAGCGAGAGAAGAGTGTGTGGAGTATGTAACGGTGGTTTCGAAACGAGAGCTACTGAGATTTTTACACAAGGACTACACTCGAAGCGGGTTGAACGGTATTATGGGAAAAAATGGGGAACTCGCGAATAAAGCATGGACTTGAGGGAAAGATGACGGGACGGGAATCAGTTGGCTCCGCGAGAAGCGACCGCATTCGAGAGCTCGCGCACTATCTCGTCTTGCTTTTCGATCTCGCTCTGCTTCTCCGTAGATCGCAGATCCGACATAACCTGAAATCGAAATTGTTATTTTCCATCAAATATTTTTAATTTTCTTACTTTCTTGGTCTTTCCAAAGTATATCTCGTTGATCGTCAGACGCATCTTCGACTCCTGATCCTCGATCATCCGCCCCATGTTGGCGAGATGCGTGTTCTGGTCGTTGATTGGAGCATCCATCTCATGCTGTCTGGTAAGGGATCCTCCGAGATTCATCACTCCGCTGGAGCTCTTGTTCGTCTGGAGCCACAGCATGATGGTAGATGTCAGTTTGTAGTGAGCTTGACGAGCCTATATATTTTTCTGTCAAAATGCACTTCAATTGAAATATACTCACTCGCTCAGTAATCTCAATGACATGAATGGAATCCCAGCAGCCAGTTATGTTCTTAGCGCCGTCTCCTTCCTTTTTGATGAGCACGATTCCGGCAAAACCACCATTGTCCAAATCCCAGAAGTAGACGGAAGAGACTCCACCTTCGAAATACCTGAAAAAAGAGAATAAAGAAACATTACACATAAATTGAAACTTACAGATCTCGGTATGACTCGAAAGCGGCGTTTGCCTCAAGTTCCATTTTCCTGCGCTTCTCCGATGGCAACTGTCCATCTTCGAGTGGTGGATCGTAGGTATTACTCCATGGAGATCTGGAAAAATTATTTTCTCATTACAAAATAAGTTTTAGAATCGAAACGTTTTGAATATCAACAGAAAAAGCTATCAGGCAACAACTTGCGAAAAATAAAAAACACATCTGATTTTTCACAAGTATTTAGATAAACATAGAAATGTGTCATCCTATGAGGAAACACATGAGTAATAATATTTTATGAACAGTTTCAAATGATGACTCACCTATAGCTGTCGCCATCGCGGTTGTAGTCGCACAGCAAATATTGCTTGCCGGTCTCACGATCCGCAGCGATTTTCAGCGGTTGGTCAATGGTACCTGTAATTATCAATATGAGTTTCAAGAAGTTTGTCTAAAACTGAAAAAACTGCAAAGAACATACTGAGCAAGTCATCAACAAGGTGAGGGCACAGGTCGATGAGATCCGTAAGATTTTTGTCGCAGTGTTGTGGTGGTAGTCTGCGCATCAAGTCGAGGGCACAATCAAGTTGTTGCTCACCCTGGATACACAGAAAATAAATCAAAAAACCTCAATTTCAATCAACTCACCATGATTATATGACGATGCCGCTTGAGAGACTGTTCCCTGAAAGATAACAAGTTTAAACCAAAAATCGATACGGATGCGGTGAAATGGATGGATATTGACCAGCGGGGACTTCTTATCTGACCCGACTGACAATCTAATAAGGGTTTTCGTGAGAACAAACAAGTTACGAAACGAGAGAAAACCGGCAGAAAAGAGCGACCACTTCATTGATTTCCCAGTCTGCGCTCTCTTTTCTTTCGCCGCAACATGTTTTACCGTAGTCAACCACACCCTCTTCGGCCAATCGTGCCGAGACCCGTCAGCTTTTGGCGTTTTGCCAGCCATCTTCAAATTTATTTTCCGCGGGATTCCAAAAAGTTTTTTGTTTACGAAACATTTTCTAATTTTTCCAATTTTCCTCACTGTTTTTTTGTTTATTATTTTCCCATTGCGGATCGCTCTACTAATTTGATCCGCGATTTCTTTTTCCTCTTGAATTTTTTTCTGAAAACGGTGTTGTTAAATTTTTTGAACGGTTTTCCGCGTTCTTTCCTCTCGTTTCATCAAGATATTGACGCGCAGCGAAATTTGTTAAACATGATTGTAAACAATTGGTTTCCGAATCCCTATAATCATTATTTCCTGTTCCTCCAACTTCTCATCAACTGTAGGGCAGAAATATGTATTATTTCAGTTTCAACGAAATCAAAATTGGAGCACGACAGAGTAAACGTCATTCTAGGAACCTGCCAGCCGAAGTGAGTTTTTGTCCAATTCAGATTATTCTCAAACCCATCAAGTTTAAATTTCAGCGTGCGAAAAGAACAAAAGCCGTCTCGAAAGTCAGTGAGCATACTATGAAAAGATCGGGTTGCATGTTGGACAGCGAGGACAGCCAACAATCTACGGTTAGTCCGAATTCCTTATCTCTTTCATCTTGCCGCCGCAATTGTGATAGCGTGCACTTTCTGCAAAATCCAATTAAAGTTCGGAGGCGTTTTTCATGGAAGTTCGTATAAAAGACTGGACAAGAATTTTTTGAAGCACATTCCTTTGCCAGATTTTTTTGCTTTTTGGACAAAGCGCAGTAAAAATGCTATTGACAAAAGTCATGTATCACTCGTCTCTCCGTTTGGATCTGGGCCACATGTTCCGATGTTACTACGTCATGGTGGCTGTAGAGAAGTTCAAAATGTTCCTGGCTTTCTAGAAGATAACATTTTGGACTTAATAGAAATTTTTAGTTTTATTTAAAGCTTTTATCAATTCGTAGTTTGTAATTCTTTTCGAAAGCCAGTTCTGCGTCTTTTAATATCAGATCTCTGTGTAGTCCTGTGTCTCTTGTCTGTTACAGCGCGCGTCTCCGTGCTCTCTTCTCTCGTTGCTATTCGCCCGTTTCTCTCGTCTCGCATTGTTTGATTTCAGTTTCTGTTGAGAACTCTTCACTCTCTTATCACCCGGCCGCCCATCTTTTATGAAAATCTTCACTTTGTCCAGTTAGAAATCTAGACTATGTGGCCTACCTGCCCTAATCATTTTCGATTTGCACTTCATCCTCCTTTTCTAGTCGACGCTCTCTGCGTCTTCACCTTGCATCACACTGTCTCGCCGCCATACTCACACGCGTCTCGCCCGTGTTTCTTCATTTAGTTTTTGGCATCGGCCAGCTGTCATTTACTCTTCTTCTCTACCACTTTCACTCTGACCTGTCAATTACTATATTACAGAACAAAGCTCCACCACCAAAAAAGACACCAGAAGACATTTGCGACGACGTCAATATGAACGGTAACTCAATTAATGATGCCCAGTGAAGGGTTTACTTTCCACCTTTCCAGGGAATCATACAGTTATCACTGAAGAGGTCACAGTCGGAAAAATGTCTCATGGTGAGCGCGTAGCTATTCTCGATTTTGGTGCGCAGTATGGAAAAGTCATCGATCGCCGTGTTCGTGAATTGAGAGTCCAATCGGAAATGTTCCCGCTGAACACTACTGCTCGTCACCTTCTGGAACTCGGTGGATTCAAAGCCATCATTATCTCTGGAGGACCAAATTCGGTTTACGAAGCCGGAGCTCCAACCATTGATCCCGCGATCTTCACTTGTGGTCTACCCGTTCTGGGAATCTGCTATGGATTCCAGTTGATGAACAAGTTGAATGGCGGATCAGTGTCACGCGAGCACATTCGTGAAGATGGAGCTTGTGAGATTAATATCGACACAAATGCTCTTCTCTTTGACGGTCTTGATAAGACCGAGACGGTTAGTTGTTCGGCAAATATTATCTTTCACCCACCTCATATAGGTTCTTCTCACACACGGTGATAGTGTTTCGAACGACACCGTCGCTCCCGAATTCAGAGTCATTGCGAAGAGTGGACACCACGTTGCAGGTAAGAACTAAAGAGTATTAGATAATTTGTACGCCAGTCATCATTTATTATTCGTAATACGCTTCAGGAATTTGTAACGAGGATCGCAAGCTGTACGGTGTCCAGTTTCATCCAGAAGTGGACCTTACTACCAACGGAACCAAAATGTTTGAGAACTTCCTCTTCAAAATTGTCGGATGCCTTGGCAAATTTACTATTCAAAACCGTGAGCAGTCTTGCATTGATGAGATCAATCAGATTGTTGGCGACAAGAAGGTGCTCGTCATGGTCTCCGGAGGTGTCGACTCTGCTGTCTGTGCTGCTCTGCTCCGGCGTGCCATCGGACCAGACCGTGTAACTGCCATTCACATTGATAACGGATTCATGCGTCTTAATGAAAGTGATGCGGTTGAGAAAAGTCTCGCCGCCCTAGGCTTGAAGATTTATAGTGAGTTTGTTTGTCTGGAAATGATCAAATTAGTGTTCCATTTATAGGGTACAATTTTGGAACGACGTTCCGCTCGAGTACCGAGCACAACAGAGAAGGAGAGATCTCACTAGATCAATGCGACGATCCAGAACTGAAACGGAAGATCATCGGAAATACGTTCATTCGGGTCAAGGATGACATCATGGCGGAGTTAAAAATTAGCCACGAGGAATATTTCCTCGCCCAGGGAACACTGCGGCCGGATCTAATTGAAAGCGCAAGCTCCTTGGCCTCTGGACACGCCGATACTATCAAGACTCACCACAATGACACGTTCCTCGTTCGAGAACTCAGAAAACTCGGGAAGGTTGTGGAGCCATTGAAAGATTTCCATAAAGACGAAGTTCGCGAATTGGGAAGAGATCTAGGATTGCCAGAGGAGATTCTGCAAAGACATCCATTCCCTGGACCAGGTCTCGCTATCCGAATTCTCTGCGCTTCGGATAGATCACCCGAAGTGCAATTCAATGGACCGATGTACAATGGAGAAGTGCAAGGAAGAGTCATCGACGTTACAGAGCGATTCCTGATGGCGGCGGTGAATCCGATCGACCAAACTGGTGATTACGTTTATTCGCAACTGAAAGAAACACGTCTTACCGTGAGTTGAAGGAATTGTTTTTGTTTAATCTAAGTGGTTTTTCAGGTGATGAGATCGCTGAACGAGAAAGATAGAAGGCTCGCTGAAATTCAGTCATTCCGTATCAAAGCGAACGTAATGCCCATAAAGACTGTCGGAGTACAAGGAGACGCGAGGAGCTACTCCTACGCAGTTGCTTTGTCCACCAACGCCCGACCCATTCCATGGAATCTTCTGTACGCTTATGCCGCTGTCATTCCAAAGTTGTTCCACGGAGTCAACAGAGTATGCTACGCGTTTGGAAACGAAATTGTGCACCAACTGAACGAGCTGACCCGGACTTATCTTGTCCCGAACACTGTCGCCAAACTGCAAATGGCTGATGATGCCGCCAACAATGTGCTCTTCGGAAAATGTCCATCTTCAGACGGTTTCCCGCTTCCCAATGTCGGAAAGAACATTCAGCAGATGCCTGTCGTTATGCTACCGCTTGATTTCGATCGGGATGATAAGAATTCATCCGGATCCTACAAGCATTCCATCATTCTTCGACCTTTCATTACTTCTGATTTCATGACCGGACAAGCAGCGATCCCTGGAGTTCATTTGCCAGAGAAAGTATGTGCAAAGAACTCGAAAACTCAAATATCATCTGTTTCAGACTGTTCTGGAAATGGACGTTGCCATCAGATCGACTGTACGCGGCATCTCTCGTGTCCTCATCGACATGACTTGCAAACCACCGGGAACCACCGAATGGGAGTAATAATATCTGCAACAGTCTCTCTTCTCATCCAATATCTCGAATTTCGAGCTCTTCCGAAATGATTCTCATCAAAGAGTTATAATACAAGCTCAGGCCCTTTCTTCTTCCTCCTTTTCAACTTGTTTTTCTTCTTCTCCGATCCCAGTTCAACCGTCTCCTATCCCGTTTTACAGTTATCTTTTTGATAGTGTTTTGAAAGTAATTGTTAAATAGTTTTGTTGTAACATGTTGATTTCGATTTTACCTTTCGGGTGCACTCTCCGTCTCGGATATGTGCTTTTAAAACGTGAAACGTGAGTAGGTCCTTCCTCGAAATAACGAAATGGTTTTAATAGTATCTGCCAATGGTTAATGAATACTTGAACTTTCTGGAACTGTCTCGTTCTTATCATCTCCGGTTGTTAGCACATCCTCTTTATTTTCTCTGACTCCCCTGTATCAGACAATGCGCCTTCTGAAGATTGATTGGAATTCAGGATAAAACGGAGATGAAAGGCACCGCAACACCGCCTCCGCTTTCCGAAACAAAGTAAGTTCCTTGTTTCATTTTTTTCAGCTCGATTTGTCTTCTTCTTCTTCCATTAAAACGCCGCGTGTTTTCGAAAACACAGCCCGCAGCGCCTCCCTCTCCACTCTTTCTCTTGTTTGTATTTAAAAAAAACCGACCCCGGGACAGAAAAATAACTAAATATTTATCGATCCGCCTGAAACTGATCAAAAAGAGATTTTTGTGAAGTGTCAAGGTTTTTCTTGCGAATCCCACTCTCCCACTCACTTTTATAATCACCCAACTCCCGGAGGACGTCATCTCCCCTCACTCCTTCTCTCCTTTCTCGGTCTTTTCCTGTCTGCGTCACTCTTGCTCTCCATCTCTCACCTCTTGCTACTCCTTTTCGCTTTCAAACAATTTCCTTTCTCTCATTCTAAAACAGCTTCGTACCACCAACTTGGGTCCCATTGCAGTTCTCTTCCTCCTTCTCCTTCCCTCCTTCGCTCCTCCTCTCCCACTGACTTCTGATCAGAAAGAGGGGCAGGTCGGCAGGTAGTCGAGTGAAAGAGAGAGTGTGCTAATCAGAGAGACGCGTCTCTCATCCTCCTCTGCGCTTCTTTTCTTTTTTCTATCCCTCTCCTCCCGATCAATTGGCCTGAGACCATGTTTCAATCGGTCATCTCATCTCCCAATTTCACTGGCGGCCCCATGTGCTTTTTTTAAATTACGTCACCTTCAATTTATCAGTGTTCCGCGACCGGACGGACGGCGTCGTTCCAATGCGCACATTGCCGTTTCGCGTCGCCTCCGCCTTATACACGTTTTGATCTTTGCATTTTTGAACGGATCTGCAGAATAAACAAGAGATGCAGACAACGCCAGACGACGGCTGTCGGAGGAAGAGAAAAAACCAATCGAATCGAACATTTCGAATTTAAAATACTGAAGTTTCGCATCGAGTTTCTGTTCCAGCCCTTTTAACCCCAGTTCCCCGTTCGTTACTTGCTCTCTCTCGCGCCCTTCTCGCATCTCTCATGCACTTTTGATCTATCGTCGCTGAATTCGCTTGCTGCAAAGTTCCTAAACAGGTTTTCCTCCACGCAAATATTTCAAACGGGTCGTCGGGAAGGAAACAAGAGAGTCAGTGAGAATTCAAGTATTGACGAGAAGGTCACTAGAACTGATGACTTCAGGATACCCCCGTTCAAATTTCTGTTCTGAACGTTTCGCGTAGCCCGTTCGTAGCCATGTACCGCTGTCAGAAGGATTTTGTATCATAAACTGAATTGAATGTGTATTTTCTAGTGGCCGAGTTTGTACTTTTTGATGACGAATTCATATACTTTTGCTTTCGCCGCCGCCGATAACAATAATTTCATAGTTTTTCCCGAAACACATTGTACACATTGTATGCTGTACCCGTCTCCCACGTGCTGACTCGATCACAACGGTGACGTCTTCTTATCTCTCCATCAGAAGTCGACGTCTTTTATAAATCCCCTGGCCCGCCAGATGCCGCACTTTGTCCTCTCCCAACCAAGTTTCCATTTTCTACCTGTTCTCCACGAGTTTAGTTTGAAATTTCTCCTCTTCTCCTTCTTCTTCTTCTTCTTCTCTGTACCGTCCTGCTGCTTATCACATGTTTGCTGCTTGCCAGCATTGTGTACTGATAACAGCCTACAGCACCAATTTGGTGACACAGTGTTGCATTCCTCCTCTCTCATTCTCGCTCTCTATTCCATCGATGCCCGTCGTCTTTCAGTCCCGTCGGATGACATCTTCATCATCTTCAGTGGCTAAAGATGGACTTCCAGCCGACAACAAAGTCGTTGTTTTTGTTAAAAGACCAGGTACGAGGACTAGACTCTTCCATTCCCAAATCAACTGTTTCCAGGAGAAAACAACCCGCCATCTGTCGACTGTTTCGATGTCATTCCAATCGAGTCTCCGACGGAAAAGGATATTACCGCCGAGCAATGCATCGTCCGAACTCTCTTCCTCTCTGTCGATCCGGCACAAGTATGAATAACGCACTCAGCGTTTTAAAATGGAAACGGAATTGCAGAGATGCCGTATGAATCCATCCACCGGTGTCGAATACCTCGGCCCGTACCAGATCGGAGAGCCAGTCGACGGAATGGAAGGCGTCGGAATCGTGGAGCGAGTCGGTTCAGCGAGCACTTTGGATGTTGGCGACGTTGTCACTGGCTGCATTCGACTTTGGACATGGACAAAGTATTTTGTCTGTGACAGCAGCGACCTCGTCAAAGTGAACCTGCCGCCGAACTTCTCCCCGTCAGTCATCCTCTCGTGTGCAGGCCTGTCCGGCATCACTGCCCTGCTTGGCATTCGCAAGAAGGTGTGTACTTTGTTATCATGAAAGCAGAGCACAGGACACAAACGGTTCCGTTTTGTAGGCAATGATCGACAGGAGCAAACCGCAGACCATTGTGGTGTCCGGTGCTGCTGGAAGTTGCGGATCGCTCGCTGGACAGATCGCCAGGATAGAAGGATGCTCAAAAGTGATAGGAATATGTGGATCAGATGAGAAATGTCGAGTTTTGAAGGAAGATTTTGGCTTTGATGACGCTATTAACTACAAACTAGAAAAGGTTTCGGAGCGACTAGGCCAACTTGCACCGGAAGGAATCGACATCTACTGGGATAATGTGGGCGGTGAGATCTCAGATGTTGTGATCCAGGCGGTAAGTTTTTCTGCCTCAGTTTCCCATCAGAAATGAGTCTTTTCCAGATGAACACCAATGGACGAGTCGTTCTTTGCGGTCAAATTGCTGTCTACAATACGGATCTACCGTACCCGCCACCGCTGCCAGAGCAAACTCTTCAGATCCTGAAGGAACGAAACATTCAACGAGATCGGTATTTGGTGCTGACTTATAAGGATGAGATGGATGAAGCAATTGCTCAGCTGTCGGAATGGTTGCAACAAGACAAAATCAAGGTGAGATTATCCAAATATTTCTCCTCGTGCTTATTTCGTGTTTTGTTCAGGTAAAAGAAACCATCTACGACGGTCTTTCTTCTGCACCGAGTGCTTTCGTCGACATGATGACTGGAAAGAACACGGGAAAGATGCTGATCCGTCCGTGATCTTGACCATAGTTTCGCTAGGTACCGCATTTATTCGTCTCTCCCTGACCCAATTCTTCGCCCGCCCCGCTGAGCCGTCGCCACCGCCCGAGTACGAGTTTTTCGCTTTCTTTTCCAATGATATTTTGCGCCTTTCCGTTGTCTTTTTCGATCCGTTTGTTATTCATCAATTGTCCAGTCATAATTTTCGGTGTAAATATGGAATATATAGGAATAAAGTTTCGTTACCGCGCATTGACGTGCATGTAGAATTCGAGTAGAATTCAAACTGGAGACTGTATAATCTATTTGACAATAAACTATTTTTCATATTTGTTGATCTTTTTTCTCCGAAATTTGTAACTCGTGCATTGAAATATCTTCTAAAACAGTAATAGTAACCGAACGCAAGCTCGAATCGTCAGATGGAAGTGGTCAAGCAGCGAGTGACGATGCTCACCAACCAAGAAGTTCTCTCGTTTCTGAACGCCGTCAAGAAGGAAGAAGACAACAAACCACAGCACGATCGATGCAAAATGCTTGCTACAGTAGTCTATGAGGTGAGAAACGAGTTTGAGATAACCGAAGAATGAGAGTTTCAGACAAAGAAGTATCTGAACGTTTCGCCAGCTGCCACGCAGAACGAGGCAGTCATTCTAGAGCTCATCCCGAAGTTGGCGCCTTTTAAAGTGAGTTTGACGGGATTAAGTGTTGAGAGTTTTCTGTCATCTGAAAGGAATTATCAAATCTTATCAATGACGTATTTACTCTTCGCTTTCAGCTCACCGGCGCCGAGACTCTGCAAGTAATCAACATGCGACCTTCCACCACCACTGATGTTCGTTTCCGTCCTCATTTCCGTTAATATTCTGACATTTTTCAGATCCAGCTGCTAATCGAAGAGACAGAAGAAAGATTTCCAGCAGAAGAGGATCTCGACAAGCTGGTGACAACGGTGACAGAATGTCTTCCACCTCCACCGAAGCGATGATTCCGTCGCTCGACGACATCATTTCGTTCAGCTTCCATTTCTCGATCACCGCGTCTTGTTTCTGTTGTTGTCGCCCTCTGAAACTGTTATACGAATGAATTGTTGTGTTTCTCTGTGCCCCGTTCGCCCATTCCCTCCATTCTCTGTGTGTGTTTCCTTGTTTTATTTCCTCCCAGAGCGCCCGTCCCGTTTCCGCGAGAGTTTCAGCTTCTTCGACTACACCCTCGATGTGTTAGTGAGTGTGAGCGAGTGTGTGCCTATGGCAACGGCAACAAAATGATATAATATTCGGTGGCTTGTTTAGTTTGATCTTCTTATTTGTCGCCCACATTCCACTCCTCTGCCCGGATTAGGATATCTTTCGAGAAGCGCACTGGTTTCGAGTCTCTATGATAAACTGTTTTTCTTTGATTTCGGCAGCTATCTACAGTAATCCGAATTGCCACGTCATGATGGTCATATGGAAAATGCTCTCATTATCATTCGCGGTTGAATGAAAAACCGAATTAGAATTAGAATTCGAAATTGAAATTGAAGCAGCAAGCTGACCGTTTGTTTCATAACTCTGCGTTCTGTTCGTTTTGAATGTTCCAATCTGACTTTCGGACCATCCAGATCAGTTTCTTTCCGAAGAAAAGCACAACAAACTCTGTAACATCGTCTGAATAAATCACAAACCGCGCCTCGCTTCGCCTTGTTTCTCTTTGTTTCGCTCCTCTCCTCGCAGGTGAAATCGAGTCAACCGGCTCTATTCAGTCTATTAATCCTGACTGAAAAGCGAAACGTGCGAGATTGAGTGGTGTACTGCTCGTGGCTGGCTGAAATGAATTCGGATGACGTGTCGATTCGAGTTCTCAGAATTACAACCGACATATGCATTTCGATTCCGAAGGGTAGGCAGAGGCAGCTGAATGAACAGCTGAAGGACCAGTCGAAGGACTCAAAGGTCTCCCTCTCTCGCACTTGCAGCAGTTTTCCACCCATTTCCCTTCCCAAAACAGCACTATCCATGACAAACTTATTCGGAAACTTCAATGTTGGTAAGTCTTTTTCCTTTTTTCTTCTCGAGACCTCTCGAGCTCTCGAAATGTGTACTAGTCTATAAATTCAACAAAAGGAGCACACACCCACGAGACATCTCAGCATGACAAGTGCTTTTATTACGTATCGAGCTAATTCGTTGGCATATTTTATGTGTCTAGTCTAGGCGAGCAGCCAAATTGGAGGTCTTTTTGGAGATGACGATATTGGTTTATTTACTACGGTAGATGAGGAAGGATCTCAGACTCCGCCTAGTTTAGGATACACGTTCGGTTCGTGTCAGATTCTTTTTTGAAAAGCATTCTGGAAGTTTTTGTTCAAGATCAGAAGATTGAAAGAATTTCCCTGTTTGCAACCCCGGAAAAGTGAACATGAATTCTTAAACCGACCGCTCGTCAGCTGCTAATCGAATGATATCAACTTCTAGAAACGTCGCTCTTTTCCCATTTCCATTCCTTCCGACCGCACATTCATTTTTCCACATTTTCCCATTCGATTCCCTTTTTTCGAACCAGTGAGGGAACCGAAGCATCCATTCTATTTCCATTTCTCCCGTCTGTTTCTCATGGTTTCGCCCGTCTTCCTCCGATAGATTCCCGCCATCTGACACAAATCACAGTCACTACGAAGATCGGGAACTGGGAAACCGGTGTGGCGAATGACAATTGTTGACTGACAAAGCAACCCATGTCATCGTGACGTATCCGTTTATCACTTGCCCATCCTATCTTCTAGTCTCTTGATTTCGAAATCGTATTTTCTATTCTACCGTATCAAAACGAGAGAGAAAGTGAGCGGAGAGGAGACGCAGAGACCGAGAAGAAAGGAGGAGACGAATGTTTGTTTGAAGTTGTGATGGCTGGTGGTAGAAGAAAGACAGCATGACAGCTCACCGAATGTCAATCAATGTCAACTTGTCTGCGTCTCTCGGGTCGCCGCACCCTCTTCTCCACCAATGGCAAGTCATCGTCGTGTCTGCGTCTGACGGGTCGTCGCACTCTCTCGTTGTCTGTCAGGCAGCCACCGATGGAAGAGAGCAGACACCGAGAAGCGAAGCGACGACGACGACGTTGACGCCGAATTCATCAGGGCCATACCCCCACCCCACCAATTTTTGATATGTCCCGTCTTCGGCGTCCAGCAGTCATTTCTGCTACTTTCTCCCTTCTTCAGGCCATCATCACGACGAAGAAGGTGGGCCAGCCAGCCAGCCAGCGTGTGTGTGTGTGTTTGCAGCGAGTGTGTTGTCTGCCTGCCCGAGAACTGTCATATTCAATGTGTCACCTGTCAGCAGCGACTTCTTTTCTGCTCTCTGTCCCGCAGCAAGCACAAATACGTGCTTCTCCTCCTCGCCCCCTCCCAATATTTATCCTCGTCTTTCTTTCGGAAGTCCCGTCTCCCATCCCGAGTCCACAGTGTAATTTTCTCGTCGGACAACGTTTTTTCTTCCTCCCACGTCTACATCATCCGGACATGGTGCTGTAAAATCGGATTCTGTACAGCTCAGCTCTCCGTTCCCCTTTATTCCTCTTGTTTTTTTCTGAAAATCTTCTCAGAAATTTTCAAGTTTCTCTCTAATCTTATAGTTCTCTGAAATTGGGGAATGAGAGAGAAACGATGAAAAACTGAGCGGCAGAGGTCACTTTGAATAGATAGAGAAGATAGTATGAGTAATCATTTCAGTTCCATTTCTCAATGTTGTTCTCGTTTCCTCTATCGTGATAAGCATTGCCTATCATCTGAAACTGATAAAACTTTAGGGATGGATCAGATATTGGCGATGGTGAAGACGGTGGGGAATCCGTCGGCTCCGGTCCAGAGGAACTCGAACTCGACGTCATTTGAATCGACGGCGACAGGGTGCGGAGAACTGAAGGCAGAGGTCAAGACGGAGGTGCAA